>CM021107.1:551510544-551662672 GCA_007115665.2 Sequoiadendron giganteum | reverse complement strand
CTATCCCTCTTTCTCTCCCACTCTCCCCTTCTCCCACTCTCTCCCTCTTTCTCTTTCTAACCCTCTCCCACTCTCCCCTTCTCCCAGTCTTCCACTCTCTTCCACTCTCCCTTCTCCCGTTCTCTCCTCTCCTCCTCTTTCTCTCTCCCTCTCCCTCCTCTCTCTCCCCTCTTTCTCTCCTCTCTCTTTCTCTCCCACTCTCCCTCTCCTCTTTCTCTCCCTCTCCTTCTTCCACTCTCCCACTCTCTCCCTTATTTCTCTCTCACTCTTCCTCTCCCTCTCCCTCCCTCTTTTCTCCCTTCTCTCTTTCTCTCCCACTCTCCCCTTCACCCCTTCTCCCACTATCCCACTCTCGTCCTATTTCTCTTCCTAACCCTCTCCCACTCTCCCACTCTCTCCCTCTTTATCTCTCACTCTTCCTCTCTCCCTCTCCCTCCCTCTATCACTCTCTTTCTCTTCCACTCTCTCTTTCTCTCCCACTCTTCCTCTCCCTCATTCTCTCCCACTCTCCCACTCTCTCCCTCTTTCTCTTTTTAACCTTCTCCCACTCTCTCCTTCTCCCCTTCTCCCACTCACTCTCCTTCTCCCCTTCTCCCACTCTCTCCCACTCTCCCCTTCTACCACTCTCCCACCCTCTACCTTTTTCTCTCTCACTCTTCCTCTCTCCCTCTCCCTCCCTCTCTCCCTTCCTCCCTCCCTCCCTCACTCTCCCTCTTTCTCTCTCACTCTTCCTCTCTCCCTCTCCCTCCCTCAATCTCCCTCCTTCCCTCTCTCTCTCTCTCCCTTTTTCTCTCCCACTCTCTCTTTCTCTCCCTCCCTCCCTTCCTCCTTCCTTCTACCTCCTCTCTCCTCCCTCTTTCTCTCTCTCTCTCTCTCTCTCTCACACACACACACACACACACACACACACACACACATACACACACTCACCTCTATCTCCTCTACTATAAGGGTGCAGTGGAGAGATATAGAATTAGGATAGAGGGTATAGACAAAGAGGGAGAAAGTAAATATATTAAGAAAACCATATTTCATATAACGCGTGCACGTTTTGAAGAAGTAGAGATGTTACTGTTTTATGAAGAAATAAAACGCTCTTGTTATAATGCAAGCGCATTTTTTATTCCACTAAAAATGGTATAAAAACCCAATATACCTATGATGTCAATGCCCACAGTCTGCATATTCTCTTGGTTCTGTGCATGCTCTGACAAAAAAGTAGATTTTTGATGATGTTGTGAAGTGTGCAAGCATGTTCTTCACATTCCATCACCTTTTCCATGATCTTTGTACCACCTTTGCATGAAATAGAAGAGTTTCCACGTTGAAAGACATATAATATGGATTGAAGTTTGAATTCCATTGAAAACTGATATAGAATTGAAGTTTGGAGGGGAAAAAGCTTTTGAACAAGTCAAATTGTTGTGGAGTTTGAAGAAAGAATAAGCTAAGCCTAAATAATTGGGTTGAACTCCTCCATTTGAAAGTTTGGTTTTTTAGGTATGTGAAGTCTTTACAAATTTTCTTTCATTCTGTTATGGATTGCTTTCATTTTTGTTTGTCATTATAAACTTACGTTGTCAATGAAAATTTTTAATTACACAATTATATACACTTTTCAATTACCATTTTAAACTTAATGCAGAGCATCTACTAGGATCCACAAATCATCAAGGGTACTTCTAACCATAACTTAAATTGAATAAGATCAATGAACAAAACTCAATCATTTTTTCATCAAAATCCTTCAATTTCACTTGATTTAATATTTCCGCAAAACATTATAACTTGGTTTCAAATTTTTTTAGACTCAAAAAATATATTAACCATCATAAAATTGATTGTAACATAACATAAAGCTGATTAGAAACTCAGAACCATTCAATTCGTTCATGATTCAATAATTCAAGAAATCAATGCCACTCTTCCTCTCTCTCTCTCTAAGATGGTTGAATTAGAGTCTATAAATTGTAAATGGAAGTGCAAGACAAGATTCTAGAAGTACGTCCAAGCGAAAATAAGCCCATATGAATTTTCACCTTCCCTATTTCATAATTTTTGTAACTTTTTAGAATCTTGTATTTTTGCAACTTTTACAAATAGTTACAACTTTAAAAAATACACATAGTACTTGAACATTAAAAATCTTAATGATTCCCATACATGTAAAATGTCCTTAATGATCCTTTTACAACATGGAGATACCCAAAATTGAATCAAATTTCAAAATGGAAGCATAGATTGTCAAGGTGCTCTTGCACCACAAACTTATCAAACACTCAGAATGCCATTACACTCATTATGATTTTAACTTACATGACATTTATCTTATTTCCCTTCAAACTCAACGCCCCCAACTTATCTAACTATTTTTGTAACTTCTTAACTAGCTTATCTCTTAACAACTTTACCAAAAAATGCAATTTTTTGCAAATGTCCATGCTTCCATTTTGAGCCTATCTTGCAATCATGGCATGCCATGTTAAATTTTGTACAGGATGATTGTAAGTATTATTTAAATGAAGCCTTGAATGATATATATTTTTCAATTAACTTGAATGGATACATTTTTTAGGAACTAATATTCTTCTCATTACCATGGTACATATAAAATTATCCTCCATGCCGAAGAAAAAGACAAAGAGGAAACTAATAGATGAAGAGAATGAAACCTTCAATGAAGAGTAGAGAATTTGAGTGGCAGCATATCGTGAAAAGAAGAAATTGGAAATGATTGACGAAAATGAGCCAATTGAAGAGGAACCTCAACCACAAAAAAAAGAATAGTAATTGGCAGCACAAAAGGCATGAATGTGAAAGCATTATCGTAAGACAGATTTAGATACCATAGTTGGAGACACACCCTCCACAAAAAGTGAATATGAAGGGACACCATTAAGCACAAGCGAATATGGAGGGACACCATTTAGAAGAAGTGAATATGGATGAACACCATCTATTGCAAGTGAATATGGAGGGACACCATCTACCTCAAGTGAATATTGTTGGACACCATCCAACACATCTCAAGTTGAGAGTACATCATCACTCGGATTTGACAAAGAAGGTATGACATCATCCACATTTGAACCTCAAGGTATGTCTTCTTCTGCACCCTCGATTGAAGGTACACAATCTAGCCCACCTAAAATTAAATATTTATGAAATTCCTAATGTTGAGATGTCTGTACCTAGGAGAACACCACCTAGAATTTTGCGTAGAAAGCCAAAGTATTTGATTAATATTGATGATGAGATTTTGTAGCACATGGAAGGTAAGATTTCAACACACACTTGTAGAAGATATGTTGATAAGATTTGGAAATGATTCTTTGAAAAGCTAAATGAAACTGCAAGATGCTAACTATTTGTTGAAATGATGCGGGGTGTAAAGTATAGGAACATCATGAAGACTCTTGGGTTGAGAACATCGAATGCATTGAGTGATGACACTATTTTGAAGAATCTAATTGATGCTTATGAGAGTGTGGGTAAGACCTCACACTCAAAGGATAGTAATGTCACTTGATGTGTCATTACATCGACTTTGGTAAGGTGTCAAACAAAGAGAGCTTGTCTCATTAAAAGGACGAGTGAAAAAACAAAAATTAGTAGAATTTTTTTATCAAGATCCATTCAAAGGCGGAAAAGAATTGAGGGCAATGATTCAAATGAATTATGGGCATTCTCGGGGAGACTGTCACAAAAAGATAAAGAAGTTTTCAAAGCCTTGAGAACACTAATTGAAGAGTATTGGAAGAATAACACAAGGCCATCTCCGAATCAAAGGGATGTAGTAAGAAGGAGAATCGATAATCGGAATCATGATCCACATCCAAAGAATTTTTTGGATATGACTCAAACCCAGTTGTTTCAAAAATTTGAAAATGATTATCCTCAAATTAGTATTTCTCAAATATTTTTTGAAATGCTTAAACCTTTTTATGTCAAGATAAATCACACACGCACTACTCGTTGTTGTAGACTACTGGTTTTGCAGGATGCATGTAATTACAAGTGTTCAAAATATGTGGAACTTTTGTGAGGCCGGACATGGAAAGGGGGAGCATGGTGGTGTAGGAGCATGCGTGAAAAAAGCATTAGAATGAGAAGAGTTAAAGTATAAAGATAGTGCAAAGTTGAGAGATGAAAAATCAATCATCGAGTGGTGTAGTGCTTTGATGGGTCCAGGTAATGAAGGCATGTCTTCAGTTCGTAGATCTTTTTGGTTGATGGTTGATACTAACATTGCACCATATGAGAACTGTTGTACACTATCTAGATCGAGTGATGTACACTCTTTCCTTAGCTCAAATTTAGGTTCATGGAGTATCGATACACGAAAGATGGCATTATTTTTTTCTTCATGTACAATGCAAGCCTGGAATGATTGTGAGTCAGGGGAGTGGGTTGACAAATGGTTGACAAGTTATCTTAGCCCACTTCACATGTATCACCCTTTGACAACATTGGAATTGATATAGATGGAATGATAGGTCGACTTTGACCATGTATCAGATCTAGTTCAACCAGGTGTTTTATCTACTTGCTTAGTTGTTGAAATTCCATATGGATATCTTAATTTGTACTGTATTCATAATGTTGACAAATTTTAAGATATTTTCTACACTTATCAATGTAGGGCATGTTTATGCAGTTATTGCAGATGAAGACAATGAAGAGGGAACAAACTATTAATTGTGTTGTTGTGTTGAGCCCAAAAATAAATTGGAGGCCCCAGTTATAGATGGAGAAAACATCAAATACCCTATAGGATCAGTTGTGGTTACTGGAACATGGCTTAGAAGGTACCCACATTCAAGTATTAAGCATTGGCTATTTCAAGACTTTGACATGCATCATAAGATTATTCATTACTCGAACCTTGTCATGGCATCCAATGTTTTTTTGACCAAATATGGGGGTAGACCTTTGAAGAAGACCTTGTGGAAGGTTTATGAGTCTAACCATGAGGCAATACTTGACACAATAAAGAGTAGAGAAGACCCAAATGGTTCGTTGGATTAATTTGTAAGTATATGCACATTAGTTCTTATTAATTTATACATGTATGCACATTAATTTGTTTGATGCCAATGCTATCATCTTCTTTTACTTTGTGTATTTGTAAGTAACATACTAAATAGTGATTGGTGTCCCCTTGCAAAAAATGCAGATATATGAGTCATCCAAGAGAATGTTAGCCATAAAAGCAATGCAACATCCTTATTTTGATGATCTTGAAAAATCTCAATCATGATTTTAAGCCATTAGAAAATTTTGTGCAAAGCTTGGTGAGATAATTTCAAGTTATTCATTTGAAGTTAACCTTATCATGAGAAGCTATGATGTAGACATTATAAGAGCATATAAAATTTCAACTTACTCTTTTCATGAGTGGTGTTGTGTGCAATAGGTATGTTGGAATTCCCAGTGAAGATGTATGTCCAGGAGTGACTAAGTTGTGAGACCTGCATGCCTATCTGTAAAGTTCACAGGTAATGTATTCAAAGTCTCAAAGAGGTCATTAGGTGATTAGAGAAGTGATATAAAGCATGTAAGGTCGAATTAGGATGTTTTAGGTGTGTGTGTATTTTTTTGTGTAGGGGAATTCAAGAAACAAAAGAAAATACCTTTAAACATTCAAGAATTCCCTTAACTTGTTGGGGCAGCAATTATCATGTATCCAAAACCTTAGATCCTCAATTGTTTTTAGGGAAAACTCACTCCACCATGCCAAACCAAAACCCTTATTTTATGCTAGTATAAGGAGGGTTTATTGAAAGGAATGGTTCCATACCTTACCAAAACATGCCACCACCTTAGAACTTCTTAATATCACCTATAAAAACTCAAAAGACAAACACCCACCCTCTACATGCAATATTTTATCAAACCCTAGGGTGAAACCTCATTTTTCATACCTTTTTCCACCAAAATCTACAGGGGCAGCAACACAAAGTTTTGTTCTGCAACTCATGTGACCAAAATAACTAATTCAATGCATCTAAATAGGTATGTTTACACTAGGCATGGTCTTGTTTCGCATCGAAAAATGCAGAATCACTTTGAGCTACGTTCCACCGGATCTATCCCTTAAGGGTCAAAAGTGCAAAATGGCTGCAAACTTCAGCATGCTATTAATTGGATACCATAATATTTAGAAACTTCTCATCTAATCATAAATGATCAATTTGGTCCCCTCTAAAAAAACCTCTCTCAGTTTTGGCTATCTTGGATTGGTTTTCCTGTGGCGGCGGATTTTCACTTGATGGAAAAAGTGTCAAATTCAAGTTGCGCAAAGTTGCAAAGTGGTGCAAATTTTGCTTTGCAACTCGTGTGACCAAACTAACTACTCCAACATGTAGGAATAGGTATTTTTATGCTAGGTATGGTCCTCTTTCACACTGAAACATGCGGAATTTCTCTGAGCTATGTTCCACCGGATTGATCCCTTAAGGGTCCAAAGTGCAAAATGGTTGCAAACTTCAACATGCTAGTAATCAGATACTCTGATGATTAGAAAATTCTCTTCTAATCCTACAATATCACGTTGGAACCCTCTACAAAAATCTCTCTCAGTTTTGGCTATCTGAGAGTGGTTTTCTAATGGCGGCGGATTTTGACTTGATGGAAAAAGTGTCAAATGCAAGCAGTGCAAAGTTGCAAAGTGGTGCAAATTTTGTTCAACAACTTGTGTGAATATGAGGAATATTCCAACACATCCAAATAGGTATTTTTATGCTAGGCATGGTCATATTTCGCACCGAAACACGTAGAATCACTCCAAGCTATGTTCCACCCGATTGATCCGTTAAGGGTCCAAAGTGCAAAATGGTAGCAAAATTTAGCATACTTTTACTTTGATAACGTGATGCTTAGAAACTTCTCATCCAATCCTACAAGATTGTGTTGGGCCCCTCTACAAAAAAATCTCTTGGTTTTGGCTATCTTAGAATGGTTTTCCTGTGGTGGTGGATTTTCACTTGATGGAAAAAGTGCCAAATTCAAGTTGTGCAAAGTTGCAAAGTCTTGCAACTTTTGCTCTGTAACTCGTGTGACCAAAATAAATGCTAAAAAATGTCTGAATAGGTATGTTTATGGTAGGTATGGTCTTGTTTCACACCAAAACATGCAAAATTTCTCCAAACTACGTTCCACCGGATCAATCCCTTAAGGGTCCAAAGTGGAAAATGGCTGCAAACTTCAGCATGCTATTACTCAGATACCATGATGCTTAAAAACTTATTTTGTAATCCTAAAGGATCATGTTGGGCCCCTATACAAAAATCTCTCTTGGTTTCGGCTATCTCAGAGTGGTTTTCCTATGGCGGCGGATTTTCACTTGATGGAAAAAGTGTCAAATTCAAGCTGTGCAAAGTTGCAAAGTGGTGCAACTTTTTCTCTGCAACTTGTGACCAAACTAACTGCTCCAATGCATTCGAATAGGTATGTTTTTGGTAGACATGGTCTTTTTTTGCACTGAAACACGTAGAATCTCTCTAAGCTACGTTCGGATCGATCCCTTAAGGGTCCAAAGTGCAAAATGGCTGCAAACTTCAACATGCTATTACTCGGATACCATGATTCTTAGAAGCTTCTTATCTAATCCTAGAGGATCGCATTGGGCACCTCTACAAAAACCTCTCTTGGTTCTAGCTATCTCAGTTTTGGAACTATGAAATTTTGACAATCTCATTAACCCTTCATGATTATTAGTCCCCCAAAAAGGTTCATAATACATACATAAAAATCCTCACATAGCATTTTTTACCAAAAATCTGAACTAAATTTAGCCATAAAACCCCAAAAATTTCATCTGACATTAAATATTTAACATATGAAAATATTGTCATAAGTTGATGCAGGTCTCATCGATGATAATGTACATATCCTCAATATATCGGCAAGAAATCAGAAAGGTCATACTGATAAAGTTATACACCAAGAGAATACGGGTTTGTATTTCTTATCGGCAAGACAAAAGGTATCGATGTGATGGTATAAGGTCATATCGAGCTAGGTTACCTTTTACCGGTTGGAGTA
Organism: Sequoiadendron giganteum; assembly: GCA_007115665.2. Classification (NCBI taxonomy): domain Eukaryota; kingdom Viridiplantae; phylum Streptophyta; class Pinopsida; order Cupressales; family Cupressaceae; genus Sequoiadendron; species Sequoiadendron giganteum. The sequence goes on along the minus strand of CM021107.1, from coordinate 551,654,626 downwards.
AAATAAAGTCTATCAGAGAGACTATGGTCATCGGAGAGAGGTTTCAAAGTAGTGCCCGAGGCGTTATTGGTCTTGCCGATAAAGCAAAGGGAGGACTCACTCGGTAAGACAAATGATATCGGGGAGAGTTCAGAAAGTCTTGCCGAACCCTCGGGTTACACTGATAGAACTGAGCATGCGGAGATAAAGGGTGTCAAGAAGACGATGCGCATGGTCTCGCCGAAGAAAAAGCGTATCGGTGAGACATGTCCCCACGGCGAGATATAAGAGACATCAAAATGAGTATCATTCTATCGGCAGAACAATTTCTTGGTCTTGGCGACATAAGTTAACAAAGTAAACATCTCAGTAACACAAAGAGCTTTCGGAGTAAGGTGTAGAGTCATTGGTCTGATTCATTAAGTCTGGGCGATAGTTTCTTTGGCGAAGGTCATGGCGATATAAAAAGAAAAAATAAAGAAACTATCGGGGAGACTTGTGATGTCGGAGAAACTGCAAGATGTCTTAGCAGATGGGTGAACGTTGAACAGGCGGATCGGCCAGAGATTTGAAATATCTTGTTGATATGATCCGTGATGTGACAGCAAGAATTTTGAAAAACTTGCAGCATTCATGTCTTAGTAAAGGCATTAATGGTGCCACGAAGCGTAAAATATTTTGCATATCAAGGTATGCTCAATTGAAATCATTGTCTCATGCAATTGGCAGCGAAGGAGAGCAAGGGAAATAGTAGAGAAATTAAGGCATTCACCTGGCTTGGATTTACAAGAAAGTTACAGTAAGTTTCTCATCCTCTCAGAATTCATAAATTTTGAATATGGAAGGCACTAGTTCAGGAAAACTAAAGGGAATAAAACCCGGGGAGGGTAGTCAATCAAAAGCAAAGAAGAAAAAGACTGAGTTGCAACCAAAGGGCACTGAAAGGAAACTAAATCAAGACCTCATAGACCAATTACCTGGTTTTGGGACTAAAGCTAGGCATTCTGCGTAGCTCAAAGCGGAAATTGACAAACTAGATGACAGATGCAAATTCATAGGGGATGTGCAGGGATTGATAGAAGCTGCTAATGACAAATTGACAAAGTTCTGTGATGATGAAGGAAAAATAAAAGAAGCAACTACATGGAAAGGTGAATGCGAATCGATACTCCAAGAAATATTGAACACAACCACTGCAAAGGACATATCATTGGAAGAAGCATGTGAGCAAAACAAACGAATGATGATGATGGAGATCGTGATTCGAGATGTGTTAGGAGATTCAAACACACATAAGTGCCAGGATTATAGAGAGCACATGTCCACAGTTCATTTGTGGCTTAATAGAAATTAGTTGATGATAAGCTTGTTAACATTTTTAAGATTTTTCAAAAAGGAACGTCATTTTGCAAACTAAATGTATAAATATCTGTTGTTGGATAATAGGAAAGAGTTAGAGGATAGATTTAGAATAGGATAGAGTACTGTAAGCATTATATTTTTAGAATGATATTCAAGGAGACTATGTTGCATGTATGAATTTTGAGGAAGATAATGAAAGATTTTTGATTTGGTGATTTCATTCTGGTGTCAATTGTTGGCTAGATTACTGCGATTATTTGATTGTCTCCAATTTGATGTTTCTCAATTATTTAAATTGAAATATCAAGTATATGTTCAGTTTATCAGTACACATTTGTTGTTTCTATGTGATTTGATTTATTGGATTCTTTAAATAAAGAATTAAAATTCCTTTTAATCAATTACAGTAATCTTGGAATGTTTTTTGGATCAGTAAGAAGAATTAGATAATTAGATTTGATATTTTGCCTCAAGTAGGGTTTATCAATTACATCCTTGCATGTTTATACCAGTTATAAACTCATAATTGTATGCCAAACGACTAGAGAACTTGCTAGATAGAAACCACTCATTAAAGGATTTCATTTGACTTCATTACCCAATAAGGCACTGGTCTCCCTTATTTTTATTACATTAGTTTATTCATTTGACATCTCTTAATTAAACATATTAATTCACACCTTGATATTGCATATATAATTTATATCAAATTAGGATCATATCTTTCCACTATTAAATTTCCATTTGTGGATAGTTAGGTCAATTAGGAAACATAATTCAAAATATGTGTCACTCATATAGGTGCACCTGGCTAGGTTTAATAGAGCCTTAAGAGTAGAGGGTTTAATCATATTGGTTGGCCTTGTCAGTTGACCAACAACGTAGTGAGAGTGTGGAAACCTCTTGTGGTTCATTCAAACCAGTGTTTTTGAGACCCAACACTCAGAGTGTTTTTCCCGTGGCGGCGGATTTTCACTTGATGGAAAAATTGTCAAATTCAAGTTTTTGCAAAGTTGCAAAGTGGTGCAACTTTCGCTTTGCAACTCATGTGGCCAAACTAACTACTCCAACACATATGAATAGGTATTTTTATTGTAGGAATGGTCTTTTTTTGCACTGAAACATGCGGAATCGCTCTGAGCTACGTTCCACTAGATCGATCCCTTAAGGGTCCAAAGTGGAAAATGGTTGCAAACTTCAACATGCTATTAATCAGATACCATGATGGTTATAAAATTCTCATATGATCCTATAGGATCATGTTGGGAACATCTACATAAACCTCTCGCAGTTTTGGCTATCTCAAAGTGGTTTTCCCATGGCGGCAGATTTTCACTTGATGGATAAAGCGTCAAATGCAAGCAGTGCAAAGTTGCAAAGTGGTGAAAATTTTGTTCTACAACCTTTGTGACCAAGCAGAATATTACAAAGCATCTGAATAGGTATGTTTATGCCAAGAATGGTCCTCTTTCACACTGAAAGACGCAGAATCACTCCGAGCTATGTTCCACCAGATTGATTCCTTAAGGGTCCAAAGTGCAAAATGGCTACAAACTTCAACATCCTATAAATTAGATACCATGATGCTTAGAAACTTCTTGTTTGATCCTACAAGATTGCATTAGGCCCGTCTAAAAAAAAATCTCTCAGTTTTGACTATCTCAGAGTATTTTTCCTTGTGGCGGCGAATTTTTACTTGATGGAAAAAGTGTCAAATTCAAGCTATGCAAAGTTGCAAAGTGATGAAAATTTCATTTTGCAATTTGTGTGACCAAAATAACTACTCCAACATGTCCCAATAGGTAGGTTTATGCTAGGAATGGTCTTGTTTTGCACCCAAACACATGGAATTGATCCGACTTGAGTTCAGCTGACTTGATCCCTTATGATGGCATGCAAAACACTGGAAAAGAGAAACATACAAATGACGGTTGAGAAGTTTGATTATTCCACACAAAAAGCATATGATCATTGGTGTAGAGCACCTTGTTCCTCCATTTGATGAAGAAGGTATAGTTCAATGTTTTTAGTGATTCACCCATAAAGTTGAAATCCCATAGTCATTCACCCATTCCTTGTGAAATTCATTACCATCGGCCTAACAATGCTTCATTGGTGAAACCCCCATCATAGCCCCCCTGATGGTCTGATGAAAATATCTCACAATATAGTATTGGAGTAACAATACCCTATTAGGCTGATGCCTAAGGTTCTCTCCCCGATATACCGATAGAGTCAACGAAAGTAAAAACATCGTTGTAATAGATAAACATCGGTGGAATGAATTGTGGCATTCCCTTGATGGGCTAATATAACTATGAATAGTTCTTTAAGACATTTTGTAGTTTGATTATACTATTTTTAAGTGACCTTTTCATGTTTATAATCATATCATTTTCATGTATGTTAAATAAGGATAAAATCAATGCATATTTTCAAGGATTTGTCAAGCGAGTAAGAGAGCTATGGGAGCAACCTCATCTAAAATATTTTGAACTAGAGTTTGATATACCATTTAGAGAGCTTGGTTTTCATGGAAGAGGAAGAAAGATTATTACTTTGCTTCATTTTCATTTGCATAACCATATCATGACGTGGGAACCAAGAAGACCAAGGATGTCCAGTTTTATGTGGAGGTAATGGATGTGGTCCAAAATTTAGGAGGGGAAAGAAGGTCAATGTATGATCCTGATGAAATTGAGGAAGAACAACAAGAGAGGGATAGGAAAAATAAAATCAATGTAGATTTTCAAGGATTTGTCAAGCGAGTAAGAGAGCTATGGGAGTAGCCTCATCTAAAATATTTTGAACTAGAGTTTGATATACCATTTAGAGAGCTTGGTTTTCATGGAAGAGGAAGAAAGATTATTAATTTTCTTCATTTTCATTTGCATAACCATATCATGGCATGGGAACCAAGAAGACCAGGGATGTCTAGTTTTATGTGGAGGTAATGGATGTGGTCCAAAATTTAGGAGGGGAAAGAAGGTCAATGTATGATCCTGATGAAATTGAGGAAGAACAACAAGAGAGGGACAGGAGAAATAAAATCAATGTACTTTTTCAAGGATTTTTCAAGCGAGTAAGAGCACTATGGGAGAAGCCTCATCTAAAATATTTTGAACTAGAGTTTGATATACCATTTAGAGAGCTTGGTTTTCATGGAAGAGGAAGAAAGATTATTACTTTGATTCATTTTCATCCGCACAACCATATCATGGTGTGGGAACCAAGAAGACAAAATATGTCCAGCTCTATGTGGAGGTAATGGATGTGGTCCAAACTTTAGGAGGGGCAAGAAGGTCAATGTATGATCCTGATGAAATTGAGGAAGAACAACAAGAGATGGACAAGAAAAATAAAATCAATGCATATTTTCAGGGATTTGTCAAATGAGTAAGAGAGTTATGGGAGTAGCCTCATCTAAAATATTTTTAACTAGAGTTTGATATACCATTTAGAGATCTTAATTTTCATGGAAGAGGAATAAAGATGATTAGTTTTCTTTATTATCATTTGCAGAACCATATCATGGTGTGGGAACCAAGAATACCAAGGATGTCTAGTTTTATGTGGAGGTAATAGATGTGGTCCAAAATTTAGGAGGGGCAAGAAGGTCAATGTATGATCCTAGTGAAATTGAGGAAGAAAAACAAGACAGGGACATTAAAAATAAAATCAATGCAAATTTTCAAGGATTTTAGAGGTCATTAGATATACTCATTAGGTTGGAGGAGTCTAAAGTTGAAAATTTGGAAGTTTCTTAAAGCAAAAAATTTGAAATGCAATGGTTACTTGTTTTGAAAGTTGGTTTTTAGTTACATGTCAATAAGGGAAGCACAAGTACTCAAAACCACGTAAGCCTCAAAAAGTATACACACAAATACATAGCATACACAAATTAATACAAAGTATATGCACGAATACAAGGTATACACATGAAAACACATAAGCCACAAAGTATACATTCAAATGCACGTAAGTCACAAAGTATACACATAAGTTGTAAATTATACACTTGAATACACGTAACTCATATCTATTGAGCCATCAATTTAGAATGCAAATATGGATAGGCATCGATAAAATATATTTGTACTAACCAAATAGCCATGTAGGAATACATCAATATATGTCGGTAGAAGTATGAAATATATGTACGAAATAGCCATATAGGCTTACGAGAATCCCATAAGGCATACAATGCCAAATATGTCCAATAAAAATATGTACAAAACTGCCATGTAGGAATACAACAAAGGGCTCTGGAATCAAAATTCATTGCTCTCCATGCCCTGGAAATAAATTATTTCACTTTCCTTTATAATCAGATTGTGATAGGTCTATCACTCATTGTTGCTGCACTTGAGGAGTGCTCCTACTGCTCCTCCTAGGGTTTAGTTCATGGTGAAGTTTTAACTATTACAATAACAAGTAAAGACATGAAAATATAGAAATTACTTTATAAAAAATGATATATTTGACAAAATAATCACTTACCACCATCTCATGATCGGTCTCTATGAGGGAAATATTCTCACACCCATGCTCAGGCATGCTCAAGCCCTATATAAACCATACAAATAGAAATTAAACTATAACATCAATCAATAATGGTTTGATTTTTCACTAACTAACATCTATAACAACAAATGTAAATTGAAATTTACTAATTTGCCTCATACCTCTCATGTCAGAGCCATCAAGGATTGTATAGTAGATGACACACCAATCTCCATTTCCCTTGCCACATTCGGAGGTGTTTTGGCTTGCAACATCTAAAAATAAAACAATAAATTATTCAAAATAATCAACAATGTGCATATAAACTACACAAATCTATTAAGTACTTGATTCATTAAAGTTAAACTCTTTATTCTATTAGCTCTATGTAGGTTTGAGTAAATCCACCACCACTGGGAAGTGTTCCATGAAAACCTCCAATATTAGTTTGTTCAACATCCAAAATTGCATATTAAATTACCATTCCTAAAAAAATGCTATTAACATGCAATAAATTTATAATTGTTTACTAGTTACATACCCCAGCGATAGGTGTACTACAAAAATAAGTTGGTGGGGGAGCGGTGTATCTAGTCTCAACATTGTGACCCTGCAATTTTATTAAAATCATAAAACATTTTTAGTTAATCTTGCATTTCAAAATAGAAATTTAATAAATTAAATTCAATGAACATGCACTAACTTTTACCTAACTATCAATGCCATATGCCTCATGCAAAACGTCATCTGCCCTCTCCATCTCCATAGCTATAGACGGATCCTGCGTACTAGTATCCTGAGTGTCGGTGGGGTCATATGAACAAGTAGCCCCACAAGATTGACGCACGTGTTCAAAGGACACCACTCGAAGACTCCTCTAGATGGTGCTATAGAATAGGGCTAGTATGATGGATGAAACTCTGGGTCAAAGTGTTGATCACCTGCAATGTCTCTACGTCAGCACTGTCCTTCACGATGGAAGGCATAACAATGTGCTCATGAGGTGGACTAGCGAGAGCTCATCTACCTTGCCGTGTAGGATCCGGCTGTGCACCAGGTCTATCCTGAGCTGACCCCCCACCTCTCCCTTGTAAATCCCTCATATCAAAATAATTTATGATTTTTTTCAATATGAACTCATTGTATAGTTTCCTAAGGAAATATTGTGGGACCTCACAATTGTTGCATGGTGGGTAATTGAAGAACATGTACCACCTATCATAAAATTGGTCCCTAATCTGTTGGTGGTGGCTCCAATGGATATGAAACCTCTTCGCATTGAGGCTAATATTTTGATTTGTGCGTGGGTCGGTGAATAATGAGCACAAATGACCTTTTGTAATTTTTAAATCCTTTACATCTTTGTATGATAGTTTATTTGCATAATAATCCCTAGCCACCTGCCTCTTATCTTTCCATCCAATTATTTGTTTGCTAATTGAATCTACATTTTTTAACATATCTTTCAATGAATTTGTTGGGGTAGTTCTTTCTGTGGTTGAACAATTTGGATCACTCAACCTACTGATCAAATCCTTAAATTTTGTTTTGTTGTTCTCAATTTCACTCATTAAATTTTGTTGAGTTCTAGGAGGGGATTGATTGATTGGTGGAGGAGGTTGTTGTTGTGGTTGATTTTGATCTTGAGGATTTGGTTGGTCTTCCTATTGAGGATCTTGAGGGTTTGCAGGTTTATTTGCATCTCCTAAAAATTAAAACAAATATATATCAAATTCAACCTAAAACTAACAAATTCAAAACAAAAAGCACAAAATCCTTACCTCTCACATCTCCTCGTTGTGGCACCATTGTTGCAAAGAAATAAAAACTATTGGTGAAGAAAATTGTTAAATTGCTTCTCCTAGAGCACGAGTGTGAAACTATAGGGGTTTTGGCCATAGCTAAAAAAAAAACTAGTCGAAATAACAATGACAGGTTTTCACTTTTTTTTTTTGCTTTTAACAAGCAATAATGTGAGAGCGTTATAACGTGCTCGCATTATTGCTTTTCAAATTTTTTTTTGAAAGGTGTCAATGAAATTGCTACCCATTTCCATGCACCCACCCCACACATGAAACATACCTTCCTTAGGTACACAATAGAACAACAATGGAAGATAAAATCAATCAAGAAACAAGTCCTTAGGCTTGGAAGAATGCCTAGTTACATCTCAAACCTAGAATCTCTCATGATCCTCCATAGGAATCCATTATAAGTCTTTGAAAATGCTAGATCTTGACCTGAAAATGGATTTGAAAACCTACAAAAACACAATAGAAGACTGCTCCAAGACTTCAATTCCTTTCTTCTTGAAACTATCCTTCAAACTTGATTCAAAATTTATCTCAACTTTGTTCAACTTACTTGCTTTAACCTAGCTTAGGTGAAGTTTGAATCTTATTTTTATAGGAATTCCTATCTAATCACCTAATTATTAGATCCCAAAGGCTGAAAAATAATAATTTGAATCAAAGATTTTCATTTCCCGCTCTTAATTCCCAAAAATAAAACCCTCCAAATGAAGATTCCTTAGGTGGCATCTTGGTCCCACAAGGCTTAATTTGAAAATTTAAAAGGTGGGTTTCCAAGATTAATGGTTGTTTATGGATTAAATATGCCTTAGGATGCACAAAAAGGGGTCTTAGGGGCCCATAATAAGTGACCTAAAGGGAATTTAATGCAAGGAGTGGTAAAATAAGTCCAAATTAAGTGTGAAAATGAAAAGGTATGCATTTTTATACATTGCATTTAGCCCCCACTTTAGCACCCATATGACACTATGTGTGCATATGCAAGCGAAACTACTTCAAAAAACAAATTTATAAAAGGATACCCATATGGATTCGTTAGGTTGGATGAATCCCCCACTGTAGTTACCTAAAAAACCACAATGCATCTTGCATCACAAATTGATTAGTAACTCAAGAATAATCCTCTTATCTAACTTGCCTAGTAAATTAAATTCGAGGGTAGATGTATGCCCCTCTTGATTCCTCTTACTTTATGGAGGTGGAATCAAGGTAGCAATCAAACCACATCGAACTAGACAAGTCCATCATATGGAATTTCCAAGTACCATGCCACATGATGGTAGACACTTTATGAGAATGGGAGTGGAACCATGATTTGAATGTAACAAATGTTATCAAAAACAGAGTTCGCTAGCTCCTTTAATATGTTAGTTTAAGTAAAAGCATTTCTTTTCTTTTTTACAAAAGTGACTTAATATGCATGTATATAGAGATAAAAGAGAAGGTAAATCACATTCATTTTATCTTTTAACCTTTTTGCAAAGTGATTTCAAAGTGGAGTGATTCATGATTCTGAGTAGACACCCATCCACCCATCCACAAATTGAGATTCTACGGGAGGCGGTCGCACAAGATGAACTATAGCCTACTGTGAGTGGATTTCACCTTCTCTATACTTTGATTTAGTCATTTTTTAATGTTATTATGAATTTTTTAAATGAATTTAGAGTCTAGGTAAGGTTTTTCTTTCAGTTTTTTAGATTGTTGTAAAGTGTCCCACCTTGTCACAAAGTGTCCCAGTTAAGGAATAAAGTGTCTAGAACCCTTAATTAAGATATTCTAGAGAAAATTTAGCACACTTTTTGGCCATTAAAGCACAAATTTAAGATTTTGAGATGTTTTAAAAGAAAATTTTCTTCTTTTCTATGGTAGACTGTGCTATGATTGTGCCAACACCTAGGTGGTCATATGTTCAACCATGGAGAGAGCTTGTTGATCAACTACCTAAGGAGGATGTGCAAATCCTTTAGGAGATGAGCCTCTATTGGTCCTATCTCTCCCTAGCTATGTGCTATCATGATGCCATGCTGATGGCACTAGAAGAGAGATGGGACACAACCACGTGCACCTTCCATTTACCTACAAGAGAGGTGAAAGTCACACTGGAGGATGTGCACCACATACTGCGAGTGCCTATCCGAGGAAAGAGGGTTTTCCTAGCACATGGTAGGAGATTTGATGAGATTTGATCTCACACCGAGTACTACCTAGGGAAACTGGTTCACCATCAGATTGTAAGACCCTCCATGCACATTCACCACTTGTTCGACGCATCTTGATTTTCATAGTAGCACTAATACTAGTTCTCGATGGCCACAAGGCACATCTAGCGCGGGGATTAGTATACATGATTCATGATATGGAGCACTATTGTGTCATCTATACATGGGGTTAGAACATACTGGCACACCTATACTATGACTTGGGTCAGTTTACTTATGGAGAGGTGAACAACATGCTACACTGCACATTACTACAGACCTGAATCCTAGAGAACATTACCTATACCAAGCTGAGAGGATTCTTGATTGACACAATGATGGGATACTCATGAGACTTTAGTTACCCCTTGATACAGGCATCATAGCACAATGATGTACTATTCAAGAGGCTTATATTTGATAGACTGAGTGAGGACATTGTATGGAGACCCTATTTGATGGAGCTATTATGGTCAGACACTACAGGATAGATGAAGTAGATGTAGAGGGATAAATTTTTTCTAGGATGACATGATCACATAGTGAGACCCTTCTACTATGATCAAAGCATGAGACAAGTTGGGTATGTATGTACATAGATGACCCACGCTATGATCTTCATACATATGGTTAGTACATAGTGCTCAGAGACATAGGGACCTTAAGCGACATATAGCAAACGATATCATCTAAAGTGATGCAAAGGAGGAAGACATAGATGTGCCCCCAATCTCTTATGCAGATTACATCAACATGACATAGAAGTATGATGAGTGGTGGGAGGTGGCTCGACCAAGAGCTATCTTTCCTATGGACTATCCTATGGGCTTTGCAGGACGTTTACCAAATCTAGGTGAGGAGGATAGAGAGTCATGCAGGAGGATGAATCCAGTAGATCTCTTTCTAGATGGGGATGAGGAGTCAGAGGAGGATAGCAACTATGAGGGGGAGGAAGATGAAGAGGCGGCAAAGGATGAGTAGAGCTAGCCTATGAACGAGAATAGTGAAAAAGGTGAGGATAGTCCTCGTAGACCCAAGTGGAGAGGTACAATTCCCACATGAGTTACAAGGTCACAATCTGCACGTGCTAGTGTCTGAGAGCATAGAGAGAGCAATAAGGTGTTCGGGATTCCTATGGATCATGCTATAGATCTAGGTGATGATATTTATTATTATGCTTTGGTTTTTTATGTATATGTATATATTGTGATGATGTGTATTGATTATTCTTATGATTTCTATCTTATAGGGCTTGTGATAGATCTTCAGGACCTCTTCCGATGTGTGGCTATAGAGATAGTTCCACCCCTTCTTGCAAATGAGGCTACAACCACAGATTACATGCCCCCACAGTTTGTGGTTGAGTGCATGGACCTGTTTGAGCCTTATGTGAGACTCAAGGGAGAATATGATAGCTAATCAAAGCATGCTAACCGAGTTGAGGGTTAGGTATCAACACTCGAGTTAGTGTTAGAGGAGGCTTGAGTAGCTTAGAGATATGAGAGAGAGGCTATCTTATAGTTAGAGGTTGAGTGGTTGCAGAGAGAGAATGTTAGAATCTAGGTTGATAGAGACCGCGTAGAGTGAGAGCATGTGAATGCATTGATACATGAGGGTGATTTATGTGGGGCACTACAAACTATGTGGGATATGTCTACCATGAGTAGATCTGGGTCATACACCACCGTCTCTTGATAGGAATGAACACCACATATCGAGGGATCCAGTAGTCATAGGCCATAGTGACATTGAGCTATTTGATGAGATGTATTAAATTTTTTGATAGATATATATGAGCATGCTTGGATTTATTTTTATGTGTTAGATGGAAATGCGATTTATTAAATAATATTTGTTAGACTATTCAATAAATATCTCCATGATCTAACATGTCTTTTCTTAAATGTTCTTAAATTGATGTAGTATGTTATGCTAAATTAAATGCACTTGCAAATAAGGGTTTAACCTAACATTGCATACATGATAAGGTCTGAATAGCATGACCAATACCTAAAGTAAGTATCCAAAAAAAAATTGGACCCACTACCCAAAAATTCAAGACACAAAGAACTATGTGTCAGGAATGAAGCAAGAATGAGAGACAATGAAATTCTATCCATTAACTCTAACAACTAGTCTTTAAAAAATCACACTATTCAAAAAGACTAGGCTTAATATTGACACAAATGCATGGCATTAATAGGTTCTCAAAGAGGTGTACCATCCATTTCAGATATCAAGTATGCTGTAGACCCATAGCTTTCTTGAACTACATAATGACCTAACCAATAAGAGCTAAACTTTCCTTTTTCTATAAAGTTAGCATTGACATTTTGTTGATTTTTGTATAACACCAAATCACCCTCATTAAATGAGTGAGGGATGACATGGTCATTATAGATTTGTTGCATTTTTCTTATGGTAAGCTTGAAGATGTTCGAGGGCATTGATGCACCTTTCATTGAGTATTTCAAGTTGGTGTAATCATTGTTCCCTATAAGTATTGTCATCAATTAACCCTTGAAGAGTGATTCTTAAGGAGAGAATCTCTAATTCTAGGGGCATAATTTCCTTGACACCATAAACAAGGTTGTAAGGTGTGTTTCCTATTGAATTTTTTATACTAGTATGATAAGCCCATAATGCATATATTAATTGCATACATGCTAGTCTTTATTATGTTTGTTGACTATTTTTATTCGGATTTGTTCAAGAGTTTTGTTAGTTGATTTGGATTTTCTATTAGACTGTGGGTAGTAAGGCATTGAAAATTGATGTATATTAAATGTTTCCAAGAAATTATTTACATCATTATTCTTAAATGGTATCCCATTTTCTAAAACTAATGTTGAAAGAAGTCCAAAGCAAGCGACAATGTGTTCCAATATGAAACAAAATATTACATTGATAGTCGTTGAACACAAGGGAAGGACTTCTACCCATTTTGTGAAATAATTTGTCACTGTGATTATAAACCTATGTCCTTTAGATGAAGGTGGAGATAGTTTTCCAATAATATCCAAACCCCAAACCGAGAATGGCCAAACAAGAACTTGCAGATGAAGCTCAAAGGAAGGAGCATGGATTAAGTTTTGATGCTCTTTACACTTATGACATTTCTTATCTTATTTGAAGCAATCTTGTTCCATATTTTTCCAATAGTATCCCATGGGGATTAGCTTTTGAACTAATGTTCTTCCTCCAAAATTCCCCCCACAAGCACCTAGATGAGCTTGTTCAAGTGCTATAGTGATTTCAGATCGTTTAAGATATTTAAGGAAAAGGCCATCAAAGGACCTCTTATATAAGATGTCTGCTAGGATAATATAATCTAGACACAAATTTTTGAAGATGAGAGTGAGTGTTTTTATTTGTTGGCTTAGGAAAGGTACCGTCTTTCAAATAATTGAATACCGTATCATACCATTCACTTGAGTTTTATATTGTTGTTTCTAATACTTCATCTTCTTTATCATCAATTGATGGTTTCATAATTGTATTCACAATGAAGGTGAATTATTTTGAAGGATCTTGTGGGGATATAAGAGAAGCTGCACTTGCCATTGCATCTGCATGATGATTATATTTTCGAGGGATGTTATCAATGGTGAATGATTCAAAATTCTCTAACAAATTCATTGTGAGATCCTTGTATTTTGATAAATTTTCATGCTTTGTTTGATGAATAATAGTGAATTGGTGAATATCTTAATGTCTCCAGCTTTCATAACTAGAGCAGCATGCAAACTAGCGAGTAACGATTCATACTCAGCAACATTGTTTGTACATAGGAAGTTTAAGCGATATGATAAGGTAATATCCTCTTTTGTAGGTGGTTTTATTATAACCCCTATGATAGAGCCAATTCTTCACTTAGATCCATCAAAATACAGTTCCCATCTATCTTCTTTGATCATCAATACATTATCATCTGATAAAGAATCACTACTAGGTAACACTAAAGGAGAAGGAGCATCAGCTAACTAGTTGGTCAAGGCTTGACCCTTAATTTATTTTTGTGAAAGAAATTTAAGGTCAAAATTGGTCAACATTACCCACTTAGCTAAGCGTCTTCATAAGTCTATTTTGGTGAAAAGGTGTTTTCAGGGGTCAAAATTTGTCATCACTTGTATTTCAGCATTCTGTAAGTAATACCTGGTAGCGAATACAAGATTCAAGCATTACTTTTCTATTGTTGTGTATCGCCTCTCATAGTCAATCAATGTTCGACTAATGTAATAAACAAGATGCTCTTTACCATTTTTGTCTTGTTGAGCCAACAATGCTGTAAGAGCATGGGTTGATTCCAATGTATAAAGGATGAATGGTTTTATTTGCATGGTAGGTTGTAAAATAGGTGGAGTGACAAGATAATCTTTCAAACTCTCAAAATCCTATTTACAATCTTCATTCCAATCAAAATGTATGCCTTTCTTGAGGAGATGTGTAAATGGTAATATTTGATCTGATAAAGATTATATGAATTGATGAATGGCTTGAATTCTTCCTTGTAAGGTACACAATTGACAAATATTTCTAGGAGGTGGCATGTTTAATATAACATCAATTTTATTTGTGTCCACCTAAATGCCTCTATGAGATATGATAAAACCTAAAAAAATTCCACTATCTACACCAAAGATACACTTTTTCAGATTCAATCTCAGGTTGTATTTTCAAATTCATTCAAAGATATTTTGAAGAACATTCACTTTGTCTTGTCTTGTTAAATATTTGGCTAGAATATCATCAACATAGTCTTCCAAAATATTATGTATGTGTGTACACGTAAAAATGGTCTAGAGCACAATTGATTAAATACCAGTTATTTAATTAATTAATATTAATTCTCCTACTTATATAAATAAATTGATAAATTTATTTGTATAGTTCACCTCTTTAATTCTTGTATTAAAAAATAATCTTCTCTCTAGAATTAATTAAATACACAAATTTCAGTAATGTGTTATTTGATTATTCCTTCCTCATTAAATTTGAATTTTTAATTCAAATTTGTCACATTTCTCCATAATCTCCTAACTATCTCCAACTCATCCTCCACCTCATCACATGTCACACAATTTCATTTATTCCTAATTTTTAAATTTGGGATATTCACTCCAACCTCTCAACTTCCTAACCTCTTTGGAGACACATGGCTCCTTCTTTCAATTGATGCTCTTTGACACTTGGATGATTTTTTCTTCCAAGTGGAGCAACCTCCATGAATTCCTCCAACCTCTTTGTGCTCCACCGTTGATGTCCGAGGATTATGATATTAATTTTTCATCTTTTCCACCTCATTCAAGGCTTGGAAAAATATATAAATAAGACATCATTCTACGAATTTTCAACAAGGATTTGATCATAAACTTATGTTGCAGAAATCATCTTAGCAATTGAGAGCATTTGCATAGCATTTAAATTTAGCATTTATCATTTAGTTCATATTAGTGTTATCATGGAAATTTTAGTTTTAACATCTTAATTTTTGTATTTTCATACAACATTTCATTTAGATTTACATCTCATCACAATAGTCATCTTAGCATTATATCATATCATTTAGCATTGTAATCAAAAATAGAAAAAATAGGTAAATATGGGCATGTAGCTTTGCATTTCTTGAATCTTCTCATTTCTTAGGTTGTCATCTTGTAAATTCATGTGTAACATACAAATTTGAGAGCATGAATTTGAGGATCCTTAAGATTAGAGAGCAATGAGATGAATTGAAAGGATAGTTATAGCATTTTATTTTGTTATTTCAATTCATTTTATGTAAGATGTTTCATTCATGTGTGTTGAATTTTATATTGTTCATTCTCCATTTTTATACCACACATAAATTGACACCCACTGTGGGGCTCGAGGCCCCTAATTTTAACATTTTTTTTGAAAGTGTGTTTTACAGGTTTGGACATGAAAATTTTGAGTGCAATTGTGAATTCTGTCACTGCATACGAAACATTCTCTAGCACATCTGTGGAGTTGTGCAGTGCATCCATACCATCTATTGGCACATACAAGGATTTTTATGGCACATTCATAGTTTCTTTTAGCACATCTATAAACTTTTATAGCGCATTCATAGTTTGTTTTAGTACATCTATGAGATTTATTAGCGCATTTGTTTTCTATTATGGCACATTTCTTTAATTTTGTAAATTGTGTAAATTTCGAGAACTAATATTTGTCCTCTATTTTATAGGTATTTTAATGTTGTTAAAGAATCTGTAGAAACCATAAATAATGTTGTCAAAGACTTCAAAAAAATCTGAAACTACTAACAATTGATTGGAGGATTGAATTTATTATCATTTCTTTTGATTAAGTTAGGAATATAGATTAATTGGAAGGATAATTGAACACCATGCTTGTTGTGTTTGGACAATGGTAGGTGAGTATGCTCTCCCCTTAACTAGGGTATTAGAAATCCAGACTAAAATTTTGTCATTTTATTGTATTTAATCCTTAGAGGGCCTGCCTGGTGGGAAAAATTAATTACCCCAGGGAATGACCTAATAGGTAACACACTAAAGCCAAGCGACTTCCAACTGGTATATAAGTGTGGGTACTTGAGAAAAGTTCAATTATCATGAGGATTTTTTCGACAAGAAGGGAAGCAACTGTGTCTTTCCATATAGGCGATCCCCCATGAACATAATGCCTTTACTAAAACCCTTTGTTGTAGTAAGCCAAAAATTACTTTTCTATTTACTGGTGCACGAACGGTTGTTTTGAAGTCATCCCATATTCTTGTCGCTTTTAGTAGAGATGAGAATTTCATCATGGGAGATTCATGAGAAATAAGGCTTGGGTGACTTGAGAAGTGAGTGTCTTGGAGGGGAGCTAGTATGGTCAAGCCTCTAACCATCTGCTAAAAGTAAGCACAAGTGGAGTAATCCAAATGGGAATCTAGTAAATATCCTCTTACATAGCCTTGGATTGTACTTGTTTGCTGTGTCTTACCTATTTTTTTTTAAACCAAAATCCAAAAAAACATCACATAAAATTATTCAACCATTGATTCAAAATAATATCCAATCCAACAACTAAATTCTCTGCCAAAAAAGAAAAGAAAAAATAGAAAAAATCATCAAACTGTCAAAACCCAGAGAACACTTTCCTATTTAGCACATCCATTTATTGTTTGAGTGCATTCATAGTTCCTTTTAGCACATACATTGACCACCCCAGTGCATACCTGTCACATTTTAGCACATACATTTAATTTCCTAGCACATTCATCCCGTATGTTAGCACATCTATATAACCTTACAACTCATCCATTTACTATTCTAGTCCATCCAAGCCATTCCTTAGCACATCTATCTTTTAATGCATAGGTTCATTGTTCTAGCACATCCATAAAATTTTCAAGCCAGAGATCTAAATTCCCTGTCTGTTTGAATTTTAACCTCATAATTTAGGATCCTTTTTAGTCCAGAACCTTTCCTCCGTCATTCCAGAGTCATAAACTTGTGAAAACCATTTCAAGTGAAAATACTTTTACCTAAACTTTGATCAAACCTTCAAAATTTCCTATCATCAAAAACTTAAATCTGATTATCAACTAAGTTTCACCACCAAGATTCATCATCCTTCATTAGAATTCACCATCCTTCATCCCAAAACCAATGTTGCATAATCAAGTTTACCTTACCCCTTTTTGGCACTCCTCAAACTAGATCAAAGTTTAGAAAATCTTCATCACTTGTATGCTCATTCAACCAAGATCCCAAAAGTAGAAACTCAAGGAAAAAGAACTTGAAACTCAAGATATCATGGCTGAAGCTGAGGAAAACCCCTTCCATAAATTTCACACACCTGAAACTAAGGAGATAAATGAGGAAGATGTCCAACAGGCTCAACAAGACCCAAATTTCCACAAATTCCTAGAAAACGTTTTTGAAAAAGATGGATAAAAATACCTTCATTTGTTGGAAAAACAAGGTGTTAAATTACCTAATGACTTTGACATTAATCAATTGAAAAGAGAACCCAAAAATACCGAAACTAGCCCCCCAAATGGGGATCAAGTGACCGCCTTAACCAATCAAATGCAAATCCTTCAACAATAACTTCTTGACATGTAAAAGGGAACTACAAAAAGATACATGATACAAGACATATGCCCATACCCTTTTGATCCAATTGTCAACATGATACCATTCCCCAAGCATTATGAATTCCCTAAATACGATAGATACAATGGTAAAATAGATCCCATAGATCACACAAGGGAATTTAAAACCACGAGCCTTGAATTTTCCCATGAGGAAACATACTTGATGAGATTATTCCCATGAAGCTTGGGAGGGAAATGTATGCAATGGTTCTCGCAATTAACCCCAAGAATCAAATCTTTTGAAGAATTAGTTAAAAAATTTATCACGCAATACTCTTATAACATTCAACATGAGATCACAATGAATGACCTTTTCAATGTTAAACAAAAAAGGGTGAATCCTTTCTTGTATTCTTACAAAGTCAAAGGATATTATTTGCAATATATCCCTACGCTATACCAGAAAGGCAAAAGATGGAAGTGTTCATTGACAACCTAAATGATGATATGACTTATAGGATTGAATTATAATGTCCACCAACTTTTAAAAAATTAATAGAAAATGGAATCAAAATAGAAGAAGCCTTGGTCAAGAGAGGAGTCTTAAAAATTTACAATGAAAATAATTGAACAAACTCCTCCAACAATGATAAACCCAAATTTTGGCAAAAATACAAGAATGTTGGTCACAATGATGCTTCCGCTGAAAAACAAAATGAAGAGTCAATACTTAACTTGATAGCTGCTACTACAAAAACAAATAAAAATAATGTCAATCAAAACACCCTCAGAATAGTAACCAAAACAATGCTCCATCTTGACCACTACTTTATCTAACAACATCTAATCGTAGGAAGTTCACACCTTTAGGATAGTCCTTGGAATCAACATTGAAAGAGATTCTTATGACCAAACTTATAATGTTACAAGAGCCAAGAGTTTATGATCCCCTAGTTAAACCCTCATGGTGGAATGATGCACATTATTATGATTTTCATAGGAACAATGGACACAAAACAAACAATTACATGTAGCTAAAACACTTGGTCGAAGATTTGATTGATAGAAAAGTGATAGACATTGAGGAATCTACAACAAACACCAAATTCAAAAAAGGGGGAATCCTCTTCAACAAACATCCAAGGGAAAAATGTGAATAATGTCCACGATACTACCATTCTTAACATTTCTATAATTGATATAAAAAATAGTGTCATCCAAATCCAAGGTAAAAAAATAATCTTCCAATACCAACTGAGTTGGAAGTTAAATCTCAAGCTATGGTGGGACATGTAACTATACTCCATTGTCTATCATTTTCTAAAAAATGATGACATTTCCCTTACTCATCTACATAATGCTTTGCTCCATATTGAGGCTCTAATCTATAAATGTCTGGTCAAACGAGTCAAAATAGATGGAGGAGCTAGTTTAAATATCTGCACCTTAATGCTTGTCAATGCATTGGGATATCCAAAAGATGTAATAGATTCCAGTCAAAAGATCACCATGAAGGCATATGATGCAGAAGAACATTCATCTAAAGGATCAGTTATGCTACTAATCAAAGTTGGCCCTATGGTGAAGGATGTGGTTTTCCAAGTCCTTGATCTCCCCTTGACCTATAATATCCTCCTTGGAAGACCTTGGATACATAAAATGCAAGTAGTATCCTCTACATACCATCAATGATTGAAATTATCTCACATTGGAGTTGAAATAACAATACAAGGAGATCCTAATCCTTTCATGTATGGTCAGAATCTAAGCCCTAAAGCTGAAATCACCATTACTAGCCACTATGAAGCACCACCTTCTCAAACATGTGTTGATCTCGAATCCTTAAAGGAATCCACTTTAGTTACTACACCATCAAATCTAAAATTCCAAATCAATGATTTGGGGTGTGGAGAATACTGATTGGATAAGTTGATAGTAAAAGACACTGCTATTGTCATCAAGAATGGTTAGACTTACAACAATGACGTCAAAAGAGCTATAGAAGGAATTGAGAAAGATGACCATGCTTTGGTTGAAACCTCTTGTGATCCTGATGATACACCTACCTCTTCCATATCTGCTCCCACTTAGGTTTTTCATATCACTGATTACCCTCTATTTGATCAAGACATCTACAAAAACCCACTCTATGATCATGATCCCATGAAGGATATCCAACCATCATCCTACCATCCCACCTGCCCTGGGCTAGGGTATGAATCTCCTATTATTGACTCTACTAAACCATTTGGCCAAGTCATTAAGGATGTGAAAGCCCCCTTTGATGTTAATAGTACCAAAAATGATAGTCTTGAAGATTCAGTCAATGGCATCGCCACTCCCATTTCACCCATCTCACCCACATCAATCAACCTTGTAGACATGGCTCAACAAGTACCTTTCAAAGGAAATATAAAGGAACTAACTAAAGAATCAAAGTTAAAAATGCCTTTTCCAAATGGAGATCTAGAATCAAAAAAAAATTTCAAAGAGAGAAAGATCAAGAAAATTCCCTTAGCCAACATAAAAAGTTGTTGGATGAATAAAAAAAAAGAAGATCAGGAAGAGTTCCCTAGCCAAAATAAAAAGCTATCAAACAAATCAAAAATAAAAGCAAAAAAAAGTTGATCTCCAAATATGTCTCTCTCTCAAAAATCAATGGGGACATCTATCAAAGAAGAAAAATAAAAAAATAACTTGCTAATCTATGGTCTCCATGCATGTCACCTATGCCATTCCATCCATCCACTTTCACTTACCCATCATATCATTGCACGACCATTGGTGATTTTTTTCAATGTTTCTTTAATGGCAACTCCTTCTCATACTTTGACCCATGGGTTGCCCAAAATCCTTTTCGGTGGAAGCCTAATGGCCCATGTAGTGTACACATTAGGGATCCTATTATATCCTCTTTCATCGGTCACATCTATCATCCTTCGTACTTTCCACTCATACTCCTCATTATGATTGGGTTCTTTCATCCAACATGGTCATCCACACATGAGCAGGGCATCATCAAGGCAATTTATGGTTTTGGCATTTATCAATTCTACATCTAGCTCCAGAGAGCTTAACATAAAAATCAGAAAAAAGTCTTGAAAAAATCATAAACATCAGAAAAATACCTGAAGAAATCATTAAAAAGTTAGAAAATGTCTCGAAAAAATGGTTGCTCTAATGAAAACCTAGTAAACAGGCATCTTGGTTACAACAAAAAAAAGAAGAAAAAAAGAGAAAAATACAAAAAACAAGGGAAAGAAAAAAATTGTTGCCTTGATGAAAACCTGAGAAACATGTGACTTGGTAATAATAAAAAAGCATAAAATTTGAAAAAGTGCAATAAAAGCAAGTAGTGAAAACCTGACAAACAGGCGCTATTTGTGATGGGTTGACTTCTCCATCTATTGAAATGTGTGTTAACCGTTTTCTTTTTCCATCATTATGCCTACATACCTATCATAAAATGAGCTTCACGTACATATCTTGGCATCATGATCGTGTTCCACCTTGGCTTGGTGATCATTGTACATATCAATAAGAATTGGTTTGCTTTCCACTAGTGGAAAAATCCTGAACTCGCTGGGGGAAAACTATGTTGAGCCTAAAAATGATAGACAAACAACAAAAATTAAAATATGATAAACATAACAATCTCACGGGGACATTACCAAGCTAACATCAATCATAATCAATCAAACAAATTGACCATCCAAATGAACATCAAAACAAAAAAAATCAAATCTCATTGGATGATCTTCTGAATCATGGTTGGATTAGTTTGGCACGTATGTTAAATTGTTATATCTTGATTGGTGTAATAATTTCTCTAGAATCCCTCAATGATGTTTTGATTAGAGGGACTATGATTGACAATGATATTGTTCTATGTCTATTTTTTGCGACTCAATCATTACTACTGTGAAAATTTTTGTGGGACATGCTCTACAAAGTATCATTGATGACATTCTAAATTTTCATCAGAAAAAAATTAACTCTTGTTTGTTTACACAAGTGATTCTCAAGTCATCTCAGTCCAATTATACCTATATGCTTATGTTATCTTGCACTATTAAAATCAACAAATTTTGTATGTAATTTGTACTTGGGTCATCATGGTCTAATTATTCCATCAATGTTTGTACCAACTTTCAACATACTAAAATTCTCAATGATGATACCTAGCACAATAAATCAGATGGTGAAATTGCATAGTTAGGTTTGCATGGTTAAACTAGGATTGCATTCATATTAGTTTTGCATTTGCATTATAGTTTTTTTCCAAGCTTGGAAACTCTCAACATGATGTTATCTCTCACTAAAAGTTTGAGTACACTTGACATAAAAAGAAATCATTCATTTAAATTATCATATCCATATCATATCATTAGAAAGAATTATCCTACATCCATTCATACATTCATCATAATAGTTGCATTATAAAATGCAAAAAAAAAATAGCATTACTATACAACCATTTGTACATTTATCATTATCATGTTCTGCATTTATCATATACATGCATTCATAAAACCCCAAATCATAAATAATCCATGCATTTATTCATCATAATCTTTGCATCATGAAAAATCCAAAACTAGCACATTATCATAACCCATTGCAATCATCATCCATTCACATTTGAAAAATCCAAAAATAGAGCATCATCCATAATAGCATCATCATTCATAATTCATATCATACATCGATATCATAATAATTTCATTCTTTCATTCATACATAGACCATCCACATATGCATTCATCATCACAATCATCCATAATAACATTGTAATCCATGCATCAACATAATACATTCACATTGATACATTTAGGTCATATATGTGCATTAGAAAAATACCAGTTGCATTCCATTGACATAATAACATTCATCGCATATAAAAGCATACATTTGTGTCACATCGAGGCATAACATAAATTAATCCATACATTTGCATTCATCATCCACCCATACATTATCATATATCCATATATTTGCATTTATCATGCATTAGAAATCATAAACCATTCATCCACACATTAAATCATATATTTTCATTCTATATAATAAATCATTTTGCATTCATTCATTCGTCCATATCATCAATGTATACATGAGAAAAATACCAAAATAAAGTGCATCCCATATAATATTGCATCCACCTCATACATCATAATAAAGCATCATCCATAAACACCTAGAATCGTACATCATCATTTCATTAATGCATCCATACATAAAACATGACATAATCATATAAAACATCACATAGTATAACAGGATAAATAAACATGTATCCATAATAAACATCGATCATAAAAATCATATGAACACATATAGATCAAAATCATCGTTGTTCTATATCATATAAACCTCAATAATAATGTCAAGTGTACAAATGATATCATAACATGAGAAGAGACACAACATGAAAAATGTGGCAATATCATGAATGTCTTTGAATTAGTGTATACAATGTCTTAGCAAATACATCAAGACTGACCATGGGGCTTTGTTGTGCTACCCCTAGATGTAGTAGGCCTCACTGATCCTCCTACTCCTCCAACACCTGCTCTCATTGCCCTTGTGGACCTACCCCTGGAGCTCCACCCGGTGGACCCCTTAGAAGTGGTTGCATGACACCCCTAATCATGATTGGGCATAACTAACCCTTCGCTCAGTGGGCACTACCTCATAATATCTGCCACAGTAATACTCTACCTCCTTGGTAGACTGGTAGAGCTCTCTAAGCATATCCCCCATACCAGATCTCATACTTGCACTCTATAACGTATCGGCCATAGCTACTACTTGCTCT
This sequence comes from Sequoiadendron giganteum, assembly GCA_007115665.2. Classification (NCBI taxonomy): domain Eukaryota; kingdom Viridiplantae; phylum Streptophyta; class Pinopsida; order Cupressales; family Cupressaceae; genus Sequoiadendron; species Sequoiadendron giganteum. Next base: position 551,630,881 of record CM021107.1, on the reverse strand, counting down.
CCTTGTCGTAAGGCTACATCCCTCTTTGTCATCAAGGTGGCAATTTGGGCCCGTGCTTGTCCCTGTGCCTATAGCTCTATCTAGGCCTGGGATAATTATGCCTACAAGGTTTGTACTTATGCCTGTAAAGTAGCAACCTACCGCTAGGCCCGAGCCAACTATGCTTGTAAAGCAGGGATATGTGCCTGTTGTTACTGTGATGGCACCCCAGTCTATACACATGCTACAGCCACCAAGGATCTCTGATGATAAGGTATCATGGCATCCCTCACATCAAATCCTCTACATCCTCCATAACCACCTCCTCCATCTCCATCTCCACCATCATCTCCTCTTCCATCCCCACCCACAACTCTCTCCTCCTCCCCTCAATCACCCCTCCCTCTCCTCTGTATGGGTTCCCTCTCCTCATCATCATGCAACAATGGCATTGGCCCATCTGGACTGGATAGTCTAGGAAATGGATGCATAAAAAAATATTGTGAATACTCCTCTATCATGACGACATCTATAATCTCAGGATAATAATCACATGCCACTAGTTGTAAACCAAAAATATCTTGATAAATTGCATCATAGGACAGGAGAGGTCCCCACTCAAGTATATCCTGGTGCCTCCTAGCATAGTGAGTTACTCCCCGAGGCATGCCCTACACTCTACTAGACTATCTGTGCACCTTGCCTACAAGAAACCTCTTAATGATGAACTGTGTTTGTCCAATCAAAAGTCTGGTTGTACATACATAAGGCATCTCCACCTAATCATCTGCCCATTGCTCACAGTCTAGGTAGGGCCACCATGTCACGGTATCAAGGTCATCTAGTGCTCATCTCCAATACTCTATTTTTCCCAACTTATGTTGGAAAACCGAACCTTTATATCCATAAACTTAAGGCCTACCAAGTGGCCAACATCTATCCCAAACTGGTTGGGTCACAACTATATGCTCCCATACCCATATCTATAGTAATGTGATTCTTGTAGATAGGCTGCTAGCTCCAAGATACACTACCTAATGTATATCATGATATAAATGTTCTAGCATACATGTACCCCAAGCAAATCGAGTCCCCTATAGAATCATCTGCTCTAATGTTCGACCCCATCCAATAGATAGTCCCTTCGACCTACTGTCGGGACATAGAAAACAACCAAAAAAACTAGCAAGCATAGAAGGTAGTGGGGCATCTCGTACCCGCTAATCTGGTCATCATGAAATATTCTTTAAAGAGCATCTGCCCCACCCTACTTGGTGGCATCATAAAAAACTACCTGTCCAACCAAAATAATCTAAATAATCAGGTATACGTCCTCTGGTGTCATAGTCATCTCGTCAGTCGCCAAGTGAAAAGTGTTGTGGTTGCTATGAAACCTCTCTATTAGGGCTATTAGTAGTGCCCATTTAATCCTAACCTGAGGCATATGAATCAAATAGTACAACCCGCATCTCTCAATCAAATCCATGTCAACCTGTAATAGCTATAGGATCATAACCCATGCCTTCAGGAATCGCTCCCAAGACATCAGTACACCAAAATCCTCCTATAATCATAGCATATCACTAATCAACATGATATCAAATCAAGAAATTAACCTATCAATCAATTAATCAATAATTCTATCAACTACACCTTGCCTATCATGAGGTTAATCAATCAACCTATCATTGATCCTCACCTATTATGAGGTCAATTATCATCAATCTGTCATCAAATCTCACCTATCATGAGATTGATCATCATCTTATCCATCAACATCAAGTCAAAGTCTAACGTGATCGAAAACATCAAAATCAAGGAGAAAAATAAAAAATTCTTAATTCTGGCATGGATGCGCCATTACAATGCTTCTATGCACCAAAACACAGATGCGCTAGAAAATTTGATCTATGTGCCATAAAAATCCACATATGTGCTAATTCCATGCATGCGCCAAATTTTCATACCGATGCACTATAATAGTGCATGTATGTGCTATTCCTATGGATGTGCCACTTCAACACATGCATGCGCTAAATCATCCAACTCTATGCTATCACAACCTATGCACCAAACCAGACCACTGATGTGCTACATCGGGTCATGTATGCACTAAAACTCAAAATCTATATGCTAAAATAGTTAATGTATGCGCTATTCTATCCTATGGATGCGCTAAAACATTGGTGTAAAATTCAAAATTTTCAAAAAAGCGGGAAAATCCATTTTCAAAATTCACAAAGAGAGGATTTAGAATTTCATACCAGAGGTCTGTATGTTGTCAGGCAGTTGTGCTGCCGTGCAAACTTGAATCGATGAGTCTAAATCAGGATCACCATTTTTCTCTAAATGCTCAAATTTTCTCAATCTCTCAAAATTTTCAAAACCACAATGCACAAATGAAATCCTTTTTACCCCTTTTTACCTTTTAAGTGGGAGGGATTTATTTTAATTTTCAAAGGAGCTTAAATAATCATTTCTTCAATTGGGGCAAATTTTACAAGCATTTTTGGGAGATAAATTTTTGAAGCATTATGAAAATGTCAAAATCATCAAAAATTTCAAAAATCATCAAAAAATTCCAAAAATTCAAAAATTCACCAATTTATCTCCCGAGGGGGCATCTATCTGTCATCACCTGAAAAATCAGCATCTGGGGCATGTCGAAAATTTTATCATCATGATCTGACAAAATACTTTTCTTTGAAGCAATGTGTCTACACACATCACTTCAAAGAGGGGAAAAATGTGTACACAAAAAAATGGTTTAGAGCACAATTGATTAAATACCAGTTATTTAATTAATTAATATTAATTCTTCTACTTATAAAAATAAATTGATAAGTTTATTTGTATAGTTCACCTCTTTAATTCTTCTATTCAAAAATCATCTTCTCTTTGGAATTAATTAAATACATAAATTTAAATAATGTGTTATTTGATTATTCCTCCCTCATTGAATTTTAATCTTTAATTCAAATTTGTCACATTTCTCCATAATCTCCTAACTACCTCCAACTCATCCTCTACCTCATCACATTTCACACAATTTCATTTATAACTAATTCTTAAATTTGGGATATTCACTCCAACCTCTCAACTTCCTGACCTCTTTGGAGACACATGGCTCCTTCTTTCAATTGATGCTCTTTGACACTTGGATGATTTGTTCTTCCAAGTGGAGCAGCCTCCATGAATTCCTCTGACCTCTTTGTGCTCCACCATTGATGTCTCAGGATCACGATCTTAATCGTTCATCTTTGCCACCTAATCCAAGGCTTGGAAAAATCTATAAATAAGAGATCATTCTACATATTTTCAACAAGGATTTGATCATAAACTTATGTTGCATAAATAATCTTAGTAATTGAGAGCATTGTGAGAGCATTTGCATTGCATTTTAATTTAGCATTTAGTTCATATTAGTGTTATCATGGAAATTTTAGTTTTAGCATCTTAATTGATGTATTTTCATACAAAATTTCATTTAGATTTACATCTCATCACAAAAATCATCTTATCATTATATCATATCATTTAGCATTGCAATAAAAAATACAAAAAAATAGGTAAATGTAGGCATGTAGCTTTGCATTTCATGAATCTTCTCATTTCTTAGGTTGTCATCTTGTAAATTCATGTGCAACATACAAATATGAGAACATGAATTTGAGGATCCTTAAGATTAGAGAGCAATGAGATGATTTGAAATGATAGTTATAGAATTTTAGTTTGTTATTTCAATTCCTTTTATGTAAGACATTTCATTGATGTGTGTTGAATTTTATATTGTTGATTCTCCATTTTTATACCACACAATATGTAATCATGAAATATTAGTGTCATATCTCGTTGATATGTTGCACTTGCATTCTTTAATCCAAAAGGCATCATAACCCAACAAAATGTTCCCCAAAAAGTTGTGAATGTTATTTTTTATTGATCTTGAGGGTTGATGAAAATTCGATTGTATCTAGAAAATCCGTCCATGATTGACAACAAAGCATGTCTTGTAGTCAATTCTATGAACATGTTTTAAATATGCTTTATTCAAATAAAAAAAATCCATACACATCCTAATACGATTGTCAGGATTTGTGACTAAAACAATGTTTGAGATCCAAGGAGAATAATGTATAGGTCTTATGAAACCTACCTCAAGGAGTTTTTCAATTTCTTCCTTAACTAGCAAGGCTATTTTAGGGTTCATTTTTTGAATAATTTATCTGACAGGCTTAGCATTTTCAACAGGTACTATGTTGTGCATTACAATCTTAGGATAAATTCTTGGCATGTTTGAATAATTCCAAGCGAAGAGTTCGAGAAATTCATGAAGTAGCAGTATCCTCTTGTTCTCCATCATTGAGGCATTTTCCTATCTTAATGACTTTCTCTTTATCATTGTTGTCCATTACTATATCCACGGTATCCCCTAAAGGAAGAGTGTTTGATCTCAAAAATTTAGGGTTGTACTCTTCATTATTCATGTCAATCTCACTGTTCTCCTTTTCTCCATCTTTTTGTTTTGTGCTAATAATAACACATGTAACCTTTTTCTTATGAGGAGTACATGGTTTATCATAAACTTCTAGCATTTGTTTCAAGGCTTCATCATCTTTGAAATATTCCCATGATGGTTCAGAATCCATATCAAGCAATTTCGATGTTTCAAAGTGAGATTGATTTTTGGTTTACACATAATAGTGTTGATGTTTAATGAAGGTCTCCTGTCTGCTTGTGTTATTTTAGAAGGACAATATCCCAATTCATTTTTCATTTCTTGCGTGTTAGGTTCCACAAGAAAAAAAATTCCTTATTCTTACTTTCCACATCCTTTTCCACTATAACAACAATTTCTTTATAAGTTCATAACCTCTCCCATAAATTTTTTCCATTTCTTTCAGGTTTGGTGGTTGTTGATAATCTATCTCATTGAAGTTTCTTGTGTAGCTTGTGTCTTCTTCAAGAGTAGATAAGGTAGATGCTTGTGATTTTTCTTCCAAGTTTTGTGTTGACATAACCATTGGTTGCAATTTTTTCATCCTCTTTTCTTGTGATTATATATTCTCTCATAAATGAAGGGGTGAATCCCAAGGAACCCCTATCATCATCTGCTAGTTTTGACATTGTTTCCATCTCTTGTGTTTTCTCTTTTATAGGTTCAATTTTTGATGTTGGAAAAATTCAATTTGTATTTCCTTTTTCAATTTGTAAGAAAAATTCAGGCTTGGGGTCCATTTCAATTTGGTATATCTTGTTTTTATAGACATACTTCATGATACTATGAAGAGTCGAAGGCACCACATGCATCTTATGAATCCATGGTCTTCCTAAAAGAAGATTGAATTAAAGGTCATGAGGCATAACATAAATAGGAGTTTGTAAGGTATCCTTTCTGATTGAAATAGGAAAAGTAATCACACTGAGTGGTTGCTTTCCTATATTGTCAAATCCTCTAATCAATAAGGAATAGGGTTTCATTTTTTATTTATCCACTCCCAAATTATCTAAAAATTTCACACTGCACACATTCAGAGCTGAGCCATTATCAACAAGGGTCCTTTTTATTCCCTTGGTGTTATATCTGGCTATTATCATGAATGTATCATATTTATTTTTCATTTCTGAGGACGGGACCTCATGTTGGTGAAAGGTAATGTCTACATTAACTATATTCATTCCTTGCATTAGAGATGCCACATCATTTACATTTGTACTAGGAGAAACCACAACTTGTTGTAAGGATGTTTGAAGCATGGTGTGGTAACTAGGTGAGGTTTGAATAATATCCATATGGAAATTCTAGCAGGAATATTCTTAAGTTGTTCAACAAGATCATAATCCTTTCCACTATGCGATGGGAAACGAGGAGCACTAGGCAATATAAGATTAGACAATAGTAATGAAAAGAGATTAGGTTGAGGTTGTCTATTATTCCTTGTGTTATATGTATGAGCAATAGTATTATAAATCAGTTGTTGTGACACATTTTTTTAAGGTGGTGTGAGAATAAGGATAGGTTTGTTTGTAGGTTGAGGTATATTTGAAGGTAGATAAAGGATAAGTTGAAGCTGAATTCCATTTACTTCTCTTTGTTTAGGTGTGTTTGAACAAGCCTTAGCGGACGAACCTTGCGAGATCAAGTCCTCAAGGGCTTCATCTAACATATCAAAGTCATCACTACTAAAGGGCTTGAGGGTTACAGTAAATTGGACAAAGGGTTTTGACATACTTTAAATAACCATGAACTTATGCTCGCTAAGATTTAGTGTTTTTTGTTTTTGTGTATTGGTTTTCTAATGAATGTAAAATGAAATCTATGTCTAACAAAATGAAAGTATAATAATATATCTTTATCAAGAAATTGAAAACATGAACTATGGGAATGCATGAAATAGTAAATTGGTAAACTGAAATAGAAAAGTAACTACAACAAATAGAAGCACAAAATTCACTATTTAACCCTAAAAAATGTAACCTCAAACTACATAAGGACTAAGATGCCAAGAAGGGAATCTTAGTCCTCCTGATAAAATTTGGAGAATTTAAAAATTGGAATAGATAGCACACAACTCAGAGAGGATTCTAGACCAGAAACCATGAGAGAGACTAAGAGACTAGTAAGGGTGTTTTGTGTTAGTGTTTCTTAGATCAGATCATATAACTGAAATTACTTAAAATATTGCAACACAACAAGATACCCTGGGAAAACCCTCCTCTTGAGGGAGAAAAACCCAGCAAATAGTCCTCTTATATATTATAGAAACAAGAGTAGAAATCTGCTTACAACTTAGGCCCAACAATGGCCAATAATTGATACAATGAAATCGCACCTCTCCTAGATGCAAAATTTAAAAATGAATACGATCTTCCTTGAATTTGGACTACTGCTATGAAGGTGAGAACTTCTGCTCTAGATGTGAATTTTCTTGAAGAACTTTTAATGAGATAATGACAAGGAGAGACCTTGTATATATACAATCGAGGCACCTCCTCAACTTAGGTCAGCCCCCTTTGAAGAATACATAATACATTAATTACAATGTAGGTCGGCCCAATGAGTAAACAAAACATGCAAACCATTAAAGGGTCGGCCCTTTATGTTTATCAAATATTAGCAATATAAATTAAATATCCGAAAGGCTTTCATTTAATTTATGCTTTCTCCTTGAAGCGTGTGCAATGGAAGTGCAACGCTAAGCCGCTATAACATCAACACTCCCTCTCAGCTAGGGATGATACTTCCACCTGCACAAGACACATCATCTCAATGTGAAAACAAATAGAGTATCACCTCATCATGATATCAACCATCATGGCTACCTCCATAGATGGTATGTACAAGTGATCATCACTTAATGTGATGTTGTCACCTCAATGTGGCTTTCACCATGGCTCCTCCAGAGGGTGAAACACAAGTACAAGTAAATCATCACAGATTCCCTCACATGATGTTGTCATGGAGTCACACACATGACATCCACCATGGCTCTCCCAAAGGGTGGAAACAAGGGATTTCACCTCAAATCTCAAAGAGAAATGCACTACCAAGGGCTTACACCTCAAATCTCTCTCAATAGAGAAATGCATTATCAAGGGATTACACCTCAAATCTCTCTTAATAGAGAAATGAATTACCAAGGGCTTACACCTCAAATCTCTCTCAATAGAGAAATGCATTATCAATTTTAAAGATCACTGATACTAAGACTCCTTCTCAGTCAAGGCTACATTCTCCAGCATACCAAGCTTTTCTCAAATGTACACAAACTTGATCCTGGAGAGAGGCTTGGTGAGAATGTCTACCATTTGCTCATCAGTGCTGATATTCCTCAATTGTATAGCTTTCCTTAGTACCATATCTCTAATATAATGGTACTTGATTTCAACATGCTTTGTTGTCTCATGAAACATAGGATTGACGGAAAACTTTACATAGCTCTGGTTATCACAATGTATAATAGTAGGATCCATTGATTGTCCAAACAATCTTGCAAGGAGCTTATGAAGCCAGACTGCCTTGTGAGCTGCTACACATGCTACAATGTATTCTACCTCGGTTGTACTCAAAGCCACTGACGACTATTTTCTGCTACACCAAGAGATCATAGAAGAACCCAAACTGAAGCAACAACCAGAGGTGCTCTTCCGATCTGAGACACATTCTGCCCAATCAGAATCAGTAAAGCCATGTAACTCCAAGTCCTCACCTGAAGAATATCTCAGCCCATATCCAATTGTGCCACGCAAGTATCTCAGGATATGTTTAGCTGCAACAAGATGTATTTGCGCTGGTTCACACATAAACTGGCTAAGTGCACTCACTGCATAGCAGATGTCAGGTCTAGTGTTAACTCGATACATCAATGAACCAATCAGCTATCTATACATAGTAGAATCCACTGGATCTGAACTAGCTATAGCCTCCTTCAACTTATCTAGATTAGTCTCCATGGGTGTAGAGATAGGTTTGTAGTTGATCATACCAAACCTTTTTAGAATGTCAATAATATACTTGCCTTGACTTAGAATCATCTCATCTAACCTTTGCCAAAATTCTAAGCCAAGGAAGTAATGCATGAGACCTAGATTCTTCATCTCAAACTCTGAAGCTAACTCCTTCTTGCATTTTAGAATTAGGTGTTCCTCACCAGTGATAATCCAATAATCAACATACAAAACCAGAATCAAAGCTTCACCATTTACTACCTTGAAGTAGAGGTTAGAATCTGCATCATTCTTTGAGAAAACTAGAATCAATAGATATTGATCAATCCTTTCATACCAAGCACGAGGAGCTTTCTTAAGACCATACAAGGCCTTCTTCAGCTTGCAAACATGAGACTCCTTCCCATGCACCTCAAATCCTTCGGGTTGCTCAATGTAAACCTCTTCTTCTATTACACCATTCAGAAAGGTTGTCTTTACATCCATTTGGTGAATCTTCCATCCTTTAGATGCAGCAATAGCAATGATGGTTCTGACAGATGTATATCAAGCCACAAGAGAAAAAGTTTCTTCCTAGTCAACTCCCTCTTTTTGAGAGAACCCTCTAGCCACAAATCTAGCCTTGTGCTTCTCAATGCTCCCATTGGCTGCATGCTTGATTTTGAAGAGCCATTTAGAAGACACCACAGATTTTCCTTTGGGTCTAGGAACTATATGCCAAACATCATTCTTAAGTATGGATTGATACTCCTCAGTCATGGCATCTTTCCATACTTGTTGACTAGAAGCTTCTTTGACATTTGAAGGTTCTAACTCAATGATCTGACTCATCAAGGCAACATAACTAGAGAACTTATGAGGTCTCTTGCTTTCTCTGAAATCTCCTCTTGGGGTTGCAAAAATTTTTGCCTCCTGCATTGTCCTACAAGCCCAAAGAGGCCTTTTCTTTCCAATCACAATATCTAAAGGCCCATCAGTAGGATCCAAGGGTTCAACTGGATCATCATCTTCTTTAGGTTCTGGAGCCTCCTTCAGGTTCTCTAGAATATGGTCAACTTCCATATCTTGAGGAGGTTCTTCTTCATTGATCTCCATAGGAGTGCCCTTGGATCTTTTGAAAGCAACATCTTCCTCAAATGTGACATCTCTACTAATCTCGATAGACTTTTGACTTGGAATGAAGATTCTGTAGGCTTTTGATGTCTCACTCTAGCCCACCAGAATTCCCTTCTTCCCATAAGGTTCTAACTTTGTTCTCTTTTCCTTTGGAATATGAACATATACTGGACAACCAAAGATCCTAAAATGACTAACTTCTAGTTTCACCCCTGAGAATGCTTCTTCAGGAGTTTTATTCTCCAAGATCTTGTGGGGACTCTTGTTCTGAATATAGACGGTTGTCCTAGATGCCTCAGCCCAGAGAGAGATTTGCAGATCTTGATCATGAATCATAGCTTTGACTGCTTCCACAATAGACCTTTTTTTCCTTTCAGTAATACCATTTTGTTGTGGATTATAGGGAACACTGAACTCCCTCTTAATCCCTGCTTCAATACATAAATCATGAAATGTGCTAGAGGTGTATTCTCCACCATTATCAGATCTCAAAACCTTGATCCTTTTTCTAAACAGGTTTTCAACCTGTGCTTTGAATTTTCTGAATCTTTCTAATACTTCTTCAGATTCTTTAGATCTCAAGAAATAAATCCAAGTCTTTCTAGAGTAATCATCAATAAAAATAATGTAATACAAGAAACCACTAGAATATGCAATAGACATTGGACCACATAAATCAGAATGAATGAGATCGAGAATACATTTAGACCTACTTTCACTAGAATGAAATGTACCTTTTGAATTCTTGCCTAGGGCACATCCTTTTCATGTACCTTCATGTTCCTAGTTGAATTTCGGAAGACCGGTGACCATCTTCTCCATGATAGGTAATGCTTGAAAGTGAATGTGGGCCAATCTTTGATGCCAAAGATCACATATGTTGGAAGAGTTATGCACAAGAGCTTGAAGGGGATGAGTGCATAGCCTGTAGAGACATTCATGTCTAACTCCAATTACCAGAGCAGTTTTGAAGTTGGAGTTCTTTTCCAATATAAGAACTTTTCCTTTAGAAAATGCAACTTGATAACCCTTGTCTTCTAAAGGTGAAATGGAGACAAGATTCCTCTTTATGCCTAGAACAAATAGTACATCATTCAATTCCAACTTTATTTTGGAATCCAAGTGAAGAGAGGAGTTCCCAACTCCTTTCACAAAATACCTAGCATCGTCTCCAATAACAACTTGTTCACTAGAGTCATTCTCTACCAAGTTTGATAGATTCTCCTTGAATCTGGTGATGTACCAAGAGGCACCACTATCAATCGGCCAAGTGTTGTCATCAGTGGATACATTGCTTGACAGGGCTGAATAGAACAAATAATCACTCGAGTCCTTCTATGGGGCCACTTCCTCAACACTTGCAGTGGCAACCTGCTGCTTAGGTCTGAGAGGACATTCTTTCACAAAGTGGCCATACTTGTCACACCAAAAGCATTGAATCTTGGACAAGTCTCGTTTCCTTTTGAAGGCAGGAGCACATCATTTCCATTTTCTTGATTCCTCTTGAAGAACCCTTTCTTAAAGCCTTTTCCTTTCTTTGATGAATGAGAGGCAAGAACATGTATTTCTTCATTCTTTGAACTTTGACTAATGCCCCTAGCCATTAGTCTCGACTCCTCTTGAATATAGTCAATCCTCAGTCGATCAAACTTGGGAAGTTTAGATCTTGCACTGATTCCTTGAATAAATGACTCCCGTGAAATCGAAAGACCATTGAGAGCAAGCATAGTCAAGTATTTCTCATCAATCATGTGACCAATTGTGGAGAGTTGATCTCTTATCTCTGAAATCCTCATGAAGTAAGTAATTATAGATTCTCCTTTCACCATTTTCACATGATGAAGTTGTTGCTTCAATGCAAGAGCTCGACTGGTGTTGTTGATTTCATACATCTCTTCCAAAGTTGTAAACATCTCTCTTACCATATCCAACTTGAAGACAATCGGTACAACATGATCCTTGATGGAATCAACCAACACTTTCCTTGCCCTAGTATCTTTCTTCCTCCACTGCAACTTCTCTTCTTCCTCCTCGGGTTTAGGAACTTTTTTTTTCACAAACTCAGCCAAATCATTCTCTTCCAATGCGAGCATGATCCTGAACCTCCATGATGTGTAGTTCGAAACTCCTTTGAGTCTATCCTCAATTTTTAGACCATTCACCATCTTGAAATTTGAATTAGGAGATAGACTAAAAAATATTAGAGTGAGTGTTGCAAACTAAATCTGACAACGATCTTTTTCAAACCCATTTTGATACCATGTTAGTGTTTCTTAGATCAGATCATATAACTGAAAGTACTTAAAATATTGCAACACATAAGATAATAAACACAACAAGATACCTTGGGAAAACCCTCCTCTTGAGGGAAAAAAACCCAGCAAATAGTCCTCTTATATATTATAGAAACAAGAGCAGAAATCTGCTTACAACTTAGGTCCAACAATGGGCAATAATTGATGCAATGAAATCACACCTCTCCTAGATGCAAAATGTACAAATGAATATGATCCTCCTTGAATTTAGACTGCTGCTATGAAGGTGCGAACTTATGCTCTAGATGTGAATTTTCTTGAAGAACTTTTAATGAGATAATGACAAGGAGAGACCTTATATATATACAATTGAGGCACCTCCTCAACCTAGGTCGGACCCCTTTGAAGAATACATACTACATTAATTACAATGTAGGTCATCCCAATGAATAAACAAAACATGCAAACCATTATAGGGTTGGCCCTTTATGTTTATCAAATATTAGCAATATAAATTAAATAGTCGGAAGGCTATCATTTAATTTATGCTTTCTCCTTGAAGCATGTGCAATGGAAGTGCAGCCCTAAGCTGCTATAACATCAACATTTTAGTCCTAGTAAATTTTTTTTCCAAAAAAATAGCAAAGTATGAGTTGTAAACAGTATTATTAGGTTGCCTACCCAAAGACCTGATGTTTAGAAATAAAAAATTATGCAAATGAATGCAAGAAAAAGTAAGTAGTGATAAGAAATTGAGTGCAAAGTTGAATGCAATTTCTTTCAATTTTGAATGAAATAAATATGTTTCTAAATGCAATTAGGATTATGAGAAATGCACTTTTTAGTTTTTCAATGAGATAGGATAATGTAAGAAACAAAAAATGCAACCTATATGCACTTTCACTAATGCAAATATGAGAAATTATAGATGCAATTTCACTAAGTATGAGAAACGCTAGATGCAATTTCACTAATGCAAGATGCAATGCAAGAATGAATGAAACCTAGATCTAGGAATTTAATGGACTCCAAATTAGAAAATGAATGCTCAAAGATGTCGGTCTCACCAAAATGAACAATGTGGAAAATGGGTGATGCTATATGGCCTATAGAACACCACTATTCTCCAATTATCATTCAAAGATGTCCTATGATCCAAAATTGGATTAACTACCAACCTCAAAGGTGAGTCAATTCTCAATAGGTAAGGACCTAGGAAGGGTTCTTTTAGGCTTTGAGGGGTTCACCACCAAGCAAAAGCTTGGAAAAGATAACTTAGCATTCAAATCACAAAATCTAACAATGCAAGTTAAATGAATGATGAAAATGATGAAATTATGCAACAAAAAATTAGGGTATGTGTACCTAGGAGTTCTAGAAATGTAACAAGGATTTTGGAATTGCAAAGAAGCTATCAAATTTTTTTATGGAGGAATAAGATGCCCTTACTATTGACTTAGTCTCATTGCAATTTTTTGGGGAAAATGTAGAATCTTCGAATGTCGAAACCAGATCTAAAATAATCTCTAAAAAATACCTTGAGGATGACTCAGATGCCCTAGGTGGTGACTTAGTCCCATCTTGAATTTCTTGAATTTTTGAATGTGATCTTGAGGTTTAGGGTCTGCACTTCCTTCTTCACCAAGTCTTCAGATCTGAACCTACAAATAACATGCAAAACAAAGGAAATTTGATTAACTATTTATGGGGGTTTTCCTTGGTCAAACCCCTTGTTTAGTAATTAAACCTTGATGAAAATTCATAGATCTGAAAGTGGAAATGTGTTTGTGTCATAATATTAAGTGTGTCTAATATTATGCAAACTAGAACATGGAGAAACCCTATTCAAATGCATTAGAATAGAATTCCTAAGATGCAAATAAAAATGACCTACAAAGGAGATATCTAATCACCCTAATAAGTCATAAACATGAAATATACCCTCCTTAGGTAGAAAATAGAACAACAATGGAAGATGGAATCAGTAAAGAAACAAGTCCTTAGGCTCTGACGAATGGCTAGTTGCATCTCCAACCTAGAATCTCTCATGATCCTCCATAGGCATCCATTATTAGTCTTTGACAATGCTAGATCCTGACTTGAAAATGGATTTAAAAACCTACAAAAACACAATAGAAGGTTGCTCCAAGACTTTAATTCCTTGCTTCTTGAAACTCTCCTTCAAACTTGCTTCAAAACTAGTCTCAACTTTCTTCAACTTACTTGCTTCAACCTAGCTTAGATGAAAATGGGCTATGAATCTTACTTTTATAGGAATTCGTATCCTATAACCTGGTTATTAGATACCAAAGGCTGACAAAATTCTAATTTGAAATCAAAGATTTTCATTTACTACTCTTAATTCCCAAAAATAAAGCATGCAGGACTAAGACACCTTGGGTGGCGTCTTGGTCCCACAAAGCTTAATTTGCAATTTTGAAAGGTGGGTTTCCAAGATTAATGGTTGTTTATGGATTTTGATTAGGTTTACAAATGAAAGATTCCTTAGGATGCACAAAAATGGGTCTTAGGGGTCCATAATAAGTGACCTAAATGGAATTTAATGCAAGGAGTGCTAAAATGGGTCCAAATTAATTGTGAAAATGAAAAGATATGCATTTTTCTACAATACAAGCCCTAATGGTGAGCCAATAAGATCTGAATCTACATATAAAGGGTATTGGAATTGATTATAAATATTTTCGAATGATTAAACTAATGATCTTATATACCCTAATATTAGAAATGAAAGATCTAAAAAACTGATAGATGGAAACAATAGTCTACAAGTGGATCTAAGAAGTGCACAAGACACCAAACTTGTTGAAAAAATGGTTTTTAGGTGCCTAAAAGGATTCATTTTACCATGGATGAATGGGTCTTTGTATAGGGGTTTTGACCAACTTCTAGGGTCCTCTAGAACAAGATCTGAGCTTTTGTTTGACATAGGTCCCACTATCAGAAAGTCAAAAATACATTCTAGAACTTAGTTTCCATGACTTTACAATAATGATGACAACATTTGCAATAATGTGTTGGTTATTTTTAATGTAACCAAGTTTATCTTCTAATCTACCTATGGAATTTCCAATCCCAATCAGGGGCAGATCGAAGGACTTGTACCAACTGAAAAGGGTTTTAATTAACCTCCTACACTTTGAGCTCTAAAAAACACACGAGGGTGATCCCCTTAATGTGTTTATAATCTCTGCACCAAACTTATAAACATCAAAAATAACAGACCATCTCACTTAATAGCTCAACACAGTAGGATAATATTGAAATGAATTGGTTGTTCATCAATAATATCAACTATTTGAAGCATGATATACTACAACAACATCACACAACTTAGGATAGTCATTGATTTGCAATTTGTAGCAAGGTCTAAGAAAAGACAAATGAATATAGAACCTCAAAAATTATCACAACTTAGACCAGTGCCATATAGCATTGGAGGAGTCAAATTCATAAGCATTTAAAGATTCATGATAGATTCAGACACATAGCATATAAAACCTCAGATAATACTGCCTTACAATACTATCAATCTATATTCTAACCCAATACTACTTATCACATCCTTACATTAACATATCCATCTATAAATTCACTCAAGAATTTATATTAATTTCTTGAATTAAAGCTAAATTGAGAATTATACACACCACAACAGTGAGATGAATAAAATAACCCTTGATAATTTTATTCAAGATAATAATATATTCATACAATGGAGAGACATGAGCTTGAAATGAGTAATTTTCATTTAGATGCTAGTACTGTCCTGAAAGATCAAGAACTTGTGAAACTAAAACCTACAACAAAATGACACAAAACCTAAGAGTAGCATTTCTAGTATAACATCAGGTTCTTTACAATCTGCTCTGCAACCTTACTCAGACTCGACCTAAAGACATCTAACTTTCTAACCTGTATTTCTAGCCTCGAAATCCTTCTTATAGAGAATGAAGGAGAAAACAAGCATCGGGCCAAAAATACACATGTCATCGATCATTTGGACTGCCCTATGAAATTTCAAAAATTTGTTACAATAGTCGAGTCTCTGGAGAATCTTCTTGTTTATCCCGTCCACTAGAGAATAGTTGCTGCATTGGCCAAACTTCAAAAACTTGCGCCAAAATTGCCATCAAGACATAACCAAAATATGTTATAACCATAACCATTGAGCTGTTACCTAATGGTACTAGACTCTGTCCTATTCTTCTACAGTTAAATATTTGTCTACCCATCCCTGATACTCTTCATCTGTTGGCGAATCAAAATTTACCACTTCATTCACCTTAGCACTATAAGGTGTGTACTTCACTGCTACCTGATTTGTTTCTCTTTCAAAAGACTCCAAAAATGTGTTCGTGTTAATGATTTTATCCATACTACTCACCAACATGTCATAATCTAAGTCATCACAAATCAATTTGATTTATGCATTGATGACTTCATCTACCCTATCTTGCCACTGCTGCAGTGATCTAACATTTCCTTGGGCATCTACTATATCTGGTAAAGATGTGTCAGTCTAGTCATCAAAATTCTTCACCAACTCCTTAATCCTCCTACTCAAATCATTAGGTAAGGCCTGGAAACCTTACAGTGACTTCACAAAGATTTGACTAGGCTGTAATAATTAAGGCCTATTAGCTGCATCAAATCTAGAAGCCTTATACATAACATCTAGGTCATTGGCCCTACCGATCCAATTCTCAACTATAGGAAAATCTAATTCCTGATCCCTAGTAAAATTTTTTTATTGAATCCAAGAATAAAGATTATAAATAATAAATAGATGGAATTATATCATCAACTCTCATAATTAGATGCCTCAAAACTATATTCACAACCTAATTTTGCTTGGAAACTGCTCCCTCCTAACTTTCTTTTAGAGGTTCCTGTAGCTCTGTAATCTTATTAAGCATCTTCTTTTTTGTGGGATCTACATAGTACTCAACCTCCTCTTCAATTAGCTCTAATGAAGGACTAGGAGTAGGAGTCTAGATGGGAGAAACCAAAGTAGAAACAATTGGAAAAGTTGGAGGTACTGATCTTGATGTAGAAGGTAAGGCCAGGGTACCAAGAGCACTAGGAGACTCCCCCATGTATGTACGTCAACCTATCTACCTTAGTTTGTAGCTCAACATTCCTTCGCTGCATTCTACTATACTCTCCAATAATGGTGTTATACTTCTCCATCAAACTTTTCCTCTTAGCTTCTTCTCTTTTAGCTATCTTTTGGGCCAATTTGGCCAAATTTACAGTCAAGTTCATAGCTTTTGTTGTTGAGGTTTCAAAATATCTCTTGATGATTAACCCTCCCCTTAGGTTTGGGCTAATATAAGTAAATTTTTTATTTTTTCCCTAGGGTGCAAATGCCCAAATAGCCAAGGTGTCATACTCCTCACTAAAGGTAGAATCTTGGAGTGTTGCCTTGACCTCCTCCTCGGTGTTCTACATTGGATGTTTGGACTTTAGAATAAAATTGAATGCCACTGTATCTACTATGTCCCACTCAGGTAAAATCAGAACACCAGCCTCGATCACCAACTTCCTTCCCTCCTCAGGAGTGATGCTTTTGAATTCATTCATGAGTTCAACCTTCACCTCATCATCATTGTCCTGATCAGACCTTTCAAGCCTTGATTCTCTTCTAACTTCATTCTCCACACTAGTTGCAAGAAAACTGGAGTCTTCACAAATGCATCATCATCCAAGAATGCCTTGCATGCTTCCATTCTGGCATCTTGTACACACTAGCCTTTTACATCCATATCAGATAGTACTAATTGAGTTGATCTAGGAGGGGATGGAATACCAACCTGCATTTCATGATCAGTAACAATTATTTCATCCATTAGAGCATCTTGTGTTTCCTCAAATCTTTGCCTCTTTGGGCATGGCTTTGATGCTGGTAGTGTAGGATCAACTTGTGGTAGAGAATCCAAAAAATATATTTTTATTCCTCCAGCTGCTCTGATCTTCGGCCCTAGGTGAGTTGAGATCTTCATTACCTATTTTCCCTTATTATCCTATTCCTCCTCACTGCTATTGTCACTCCTCTTTCTCTTGTGAAGAGGCTAGATCACTATTGGTTGATAAGTTGGCCTTGTTTCTACATGCCTCACCTCTGGTCTCTGTATATGAAAATCCAAATTTAAATTGAACTTTCTGTTCATTAGAGTGCTCATGATCTCTCTAAAATTATCCATCAAGAAATCAATCTTCTTGTGGAACGAAGTGAACTCCATCAATGGATCATACTTGCGGTCCATTCTATGTACTATAGCCAACTATTTTTCATATGCAATCCACTTCTCCTTATTCAATTCTTGTTTGTTCAAATCAAATTCATTCCTGATTAAGGCTTCAGGGAAAATAAACTCATGGGTAAACTTGCCACCCTTAATCAATTGCCTAAATAAGGCAAAGAAACCCTCTGGATCATGTTGCTGCCTGGGACCACTTCTCAAATGAGAGTCATCAAAATATTTCCCAAAATGGACCCATCCTCCCTTGGAGAAAAATAAAAATGATACAACAGTGTAATTAGGGAAGAGTTTCCCTTTTCCCTTCCCTGTCAAGTTGTCCTCATGGATATAACCTATTTGCCATATGACTTCAGCAAATCCAATTCTGGATGGCACATTGAAAGGGAGAATATGTGGGGCTCCCTGGAAGCCATACACTCTTAGAACAGTGTTGACTGGGTACAAAATGATGTCACCCTAGTTGTGACAAGCCTTTAAATCAAGTTTCCTCCCCTTAGGTCTAAGAAATTTGTGAAGATCCTTAGGAATCCTAGGCACATTAACAATTAACAAACCCCTGTGTCTGGAAGCAAAGCAATTATCAAATTGCACATAATTGGTGCTTCCTCTGTTGTATGACAGGTTTGCAGTCTAGACCTACACTGGTAATCTTTCTCCATTTATATCCTTCCTTAACTCCATCTTGTCTGAGAATAAATCGGCATTCTTATACAAAAAAATGTACATTAGCAATGAGTACCAGAAGAAAGGATTGCTAGTATCTCCAACTTGCAATTTTAGCAATCCGTCATGTATCTTTTCTACCAGAAAAGATGCAAAGTCATATATCTTGGAGAAATTGGGGTGTTATATCTAGGCCCCCATGAACATGTATGCAATTGGCATAACAGTATTTGGCCTAAAACCTAGAATCTAGCAAAGTGAGTAGAAAGTAGCCAAAAAGTGATTGGAAAAGAAGCTTAGTCTGAAAGACTCCTGGTCACTAGGACTCGCGTAAACTATAGAACTTCCTGCATTTTCCAAATGAGGAGGAAGCAAATTCAACTTAAATAATGACTTTGATCTTGCATATTCTTGCTTCATCTCCTCAATATCAATTTGAACCAAAAATGAACTGGGTTCACTCAAATCAAATACTTGTTGAATTTCCTCTTTTCTTATACTCAATAAAACCCCTCCATCATTATCCTTAATCACTCTAGTGACCAGGTCATATCGTGTTGCCACAACCCTGAGCAGGTCCACATCGAGGAATATATTTGGCACTACTAACTTTCCCATGTCATATCTCTAAGCATTAGAGAAAGGGTGAGGTAAAGGGCGTTGCCCATACGAGAGCCTGAACATTTCTAAAACTGTCATAGAAACTCTAACATCTGCAATGTTATAATTTTTGCATAGTAGTCCCTCACCTAGGGTTCTTCCATTCATCAAAACCACACCCCTCCTCTGATCATTTGTTGACATCGGTAACTGATCAAGGAAATCATCATACAAATTCCTCTATAAATAATCCACATGGCCAGAATGTTGCTTTGGTGGTGCCATCTGAAATAAAATAGGGTTTCCTTAAAAACTCAACTTCTCAACAGACTAGGGCTACTCAACCAATGAAATTATAGTAAAACCTTGCAATTCCCCATAATTCAATCAAACCAGTAACCCTACTAAAATAATCAACAAGCCCTTTGACCAACTTACTACAAATTTTCACAAAACCATAGCCAAAGTAACTAAAACGGTAAAAATAACAACTCAAAGGATATGCTTTGCAAAAGACCAAATTCTCATTGTGATTTGTCAAAAACTCATCACTGGGTCTATAACTGCTTTGTGAAAATGCTTGAATGCTTTGCGGTGAAATAAGATGAAGGAAAACTTCTTTATGTCGCTCGAATTGAGCTAGTAAACATCTCATATGCCATTAAAGCTCACATACATGTTGCGCAAATGACTCCAATCACATTTGATTCAAATTTAAATTCTAATTGTTGATCCTTTACCTTCATCAGACATCAAACAAATACCTTCAAAAAAGGTTGATGTAATCGTTGCCTTAGCACCGAGGGCCCACCATAGTATGCAATGCCGAAGGAGTACACATGGTTCTTTCCCGTGATATCGCAATCCATAAACATCTTGCATCTTCTGATCATGCGATGGTGGGAAACTGTTGATCTCCACCATTGGCAATTGTGTTCATTCATATTATTGACCAGCATTGAACATAACTATCGAGGAAATTTTTCATCAAGATTATAACACATCCATCAATTTTGGGCATGTGCATCCTCTAGCCGCTTTAGTAGCCTACCACATAATGTATTAAAACCTTGACATAAATACTAAAGTATTTTGATTATTCTTTTGGCACTACTAGCTGAGACATGTGGCACCCACCCATGATATCATGATCAGTTGAAACTTTATGGTGGGGGCATCACGAAATTGTGGGGAACACCTGAGATCAACCGATGGTTGATTGAAAGTCAATTAAAAATCATTCCATGCAAAATAAAACATGTATTAATATGGATAAGGGGGACACTACCTAGGCCAATGAAAAATGATGGCTTAAGGTTGTTCTGAAACATAGGGCATAGGCTAACCTAAACTTAGGAAATAATAAAGTTAGGCAAAATATTTAACTCGGTTTATAAAGAGGGGCCTGGCCTAGATGATTCAATGAGACATAAGTCATTTTAACAACCACTCCAAAAAGGTAATGGTTGAATAAATCTCACCCAAGGTTTTACATAGGACATTAGGATTTTTTCATGAAAGCCAAGGTAAAACCCAATCTTAAGGTCCTCCCAAACAATGTAACAGACCAGGACAAGGGAAAACATAAATGGAATTCCAAGAGAAAAATTTCAAGCTCCATCAGTGGCTCCAGTTGGGGACTTGCATTCCACTGGAATGAAGCAAGAGTTCAGAATCTTAGGTAGAGGAGACGAGTTGCAGAGACAACCAAAAAGGATTTTCTGGACAAGACAACCCAAGAAGAAAGAAACCTATAGCTAACATATATACAAATCTAGGCTATTGTTCATGGAAAACAATACTTCAAGTGAAGTATAAATTCAATAATTTTCCATGAATGGAAATTCAAGAATGTCACCTATCAAATCGTAGAGAAAGTATGAATCCTCTCCCCACTTACTACTTATCAAGAATGGACCTAACCAGATTGCATCAAATTTACCTTGTTTTCCTTTGTCCTCTAATTTGGCATTCCACATCAAAACCATATCTCCATCTTGGAAACTCCTTACAATTGTCCTTTTGTCATAATTTTTTACTACCAACTGCAATTTGGCATTTTTCATTTGAGCTTCCCTCCTGGTCTCATCCAAATCTATGAGAGCTTCCACCCTCAACTGCATTTCATCTTCTATTTCATTATCATATATTTGGAAAAACTTATAAATTTCCACTAGATTATTCTGGGGAAACCTTGCATTTATCCCATAAACTAAGTCAAATGGGGCAAAACCTATTGGCTTCTTCATAGTCACCCTGTTTTCCCAGACTGCTAATCTCAATTTAGAATCCCATGCCTTCTTATTTTGATCTAGGATTCTCTTAATAATCTTTGTGAAGCTTTTATTACTTGATTTTTCTTGTCAATTTCCTTGTGGGTGGTAAGGTGATGAGTAAGAAACTTGGATACCATGGTTTTCATAGAATCCCATGTATTCTTCAGACCTAAAACACATTGCATTTTCTAATACAATCCTCTCTGGACATCCAAATCTAATCACTATGTTACTCATTAAGAAATAAATTACCACCTTACTAGTTGCTTTCTTTGTTGGAATTGCTTCCACCCACTTGGTAAAATAATCAGTAGCCATCAATATCCATGAATGACCTCCAATTTATTTACATGCTACTTCTCCTATAAAATCAATACCCCATTGCTGGAATGGGGATTGCACTGCAACTAGTTTTAGAGGTAAGTTACCAAAAAATTTCAACTTACCAGAGAAACATTGACAAGCATCACATGTCTTTAATAATTGGTGTGCATCCTTAAAAATAGTAGACCACCAAAATCCAACCCTCATTACTTTGTGTGCAATTGTTTTGGCCATATAATGTCCTCCACAAACTACACTATCCATTTAATTTAAGAGTTCTTGTGCTTGATCTTGATCCACACACTTCAGAATAACACCTTCTCCATTTCTCCACCAAAGATTTCATGCTATGATAACATATTTGATAGCATGAAACTTCAATTTCATCTTTTCATTTTCACTCAAATCATTAGGACATCTCATCTTTTGTAAATAATAGATCACACCTTTGTACCAGTCAGAATTTTCCATATCACATATGTGTGATCTATTCTCTTCTTCAAGAAAATTTATCTGATTTGTGTCCAAATTACTTTGGGCCATAAGCTTGGCCAATCCTTGTCCTCTCACCAACCTAGTAATCTGGATTTAAATGTTGAATTCTTGGATCCTATTGATCCATCTGCACCCTCTCCCTAACACTTCCTATTGTGTAAAAATATCCTTCATAGTAGCAGTGGGTACATAAGCAATTATAGTAGCTCCCATCAAGTAAGTCCGAAAATATTTTATTGCTTTCACTAGTGCATATGCCTACTTTTCATTAATGTCATATTTGAGTTTTACAGCCTACAAGGATTTAATCAAAAAGGCTATAGGCTATTCAAAACCCTTAGCATTCTTTTGTAAAAACAGAGCTACAATTGTGTGAAATAAAGCAAATGGAAAAATCTGTAGGGGCTTGGAAAAATTAGGGGTTCTTAACATAGGAGCTTCCTTTATAGCTTTCTTAATGGCCTAAAAAGCATGTACTAAATCTTCTTCCCATTAAACCTTGACCCCTTTTTTGAGCATCTTAGAAATAGGGCGAACTATTTCAGAAAAAATTGTGATGAATCTCCTTAAGAAATTGATCTGTCCAAAGAAAGATTGTATTCCCTTCACACTTCGGGGTTGTGGGACCTTATCTATTTCAATTACCCTTTTTGGATCAATTTTGACCCCATCCTTAGAAACAATATGTCCCAACAATTTTCCTTCCCTTACCCCAAAAGCACACTTCTTTGGATTTAAGGAAATACCATATTTCAATGCTCTACTAAGTAATTTCTCTAGATTTTCTCAATGATCATCTTCTTTCTTGGAATATGTTGTTAGATCATCTTGATAAATCACTAAAAATAAGTTAATGAAATCAGAGAATTCCACATCCATGGCTCTTTGGAATGTATCCCCTGCATTTGTTAAACCAAAAGGCATTCTCACATATACATACGTTCCCCAAGGTGTAGTGAAATGTGTCTTGAACTGCTCAAGTTATTTGACCATAGGCTGGTTGTAGCCAGAGAACCCATCCATCATAGACATTAGCTCACATCCCGTCACTCTCTGCAACATAGCTTCCATGTTTGGCAATGGATAACTATCTTTTACTCAAGACACATTCAAATTTCTGAAATCCACACATAACCTAGTGTCCCCATTTTTCTTTCTTACAGGTACCAATTTTGACACCCATGATGAATGTCTGATTGGTTTGATGATCCCAACATCTCTTAATTTCATTAATTCTTCCTGCATTTTTGGAGCCTAGGTAGGATTAATAGGTCTTTTCTTTTTCCTAAAAGGCTTGGTACCTTTACTCAAAGGGATTTTATGTTGAGACAAATCCGCCCTATATGCCTTAAGATCATCATAAGACCAAGCAAACACATGCCTAAATTTCCTTAACAAGTCAATTAACATCTTTCTCACCTTTAGTGACAAGTTCTTTCCAATATACACCTTTTTGGTGAGGCCTCTATTCCAAGGTTTATTTCCTCTAAATCATCAGGATGAGAGGCAACATGATTAGCCTTTGTCCTATCCTAATTATCAAACACTCTTTCATGAAAAAATAAACCTTTAGGAATTGTATTAGTCTTTAACTAAATAACTTCATTCCCAAACACAGTATCTTTACCATTAATTTTTTCACCAAAAGCTCCAAAATCAGTCTCTTGACTTTCATACTCATCCACACAATTTAAGAACCTCAAAATATCATCATCACTATCAAAAACTTGCCAGTTCTTGATATTATTAGGAATAGATGGCCTGGTTTGCATTTCAACCTTTGAAATTCCAGCATATGTCATGTCATATGGTTTTAACACAATATTTGCCAACAAATCTCCACCTTATTATGGCCTCTTTCCATCCAACTTATACCAAAAGAATCAAATTTTTCCAATTCGTCCCAGACAACATTCCTATATTGTTTCAGCCTTTTATTCTTTGACACATATCTAGACCTCACCTGAGAAACTACAAGCTCAGAATCTCCAATTACTTTGAGCTTCTTTATCCCATGTTTTTAAGCTAACTTGAGCCCTAACAACAAGGCCTCATACTGAACCACATTGTTGGTACATTCAAATAACAGAGTGAAAGAGAACCTAAATGTCATTCCACTCGGAGACCTTAACAACACACCTGCACCAGATCCCTCCTTTGAAACCATCAAAGTACATAGTCCACAAGTCATTAGACTCTGATAAAAGTTTCACTTTTGTATCAATTGGTGCAACAATTTTTACAGAATCAATAGGTAATTCCTTAGCCCTAAATTCATTTATGTCATTATCAATGAAACATGTCATATTCTCAGTCGGATCATGTTCAATCATATGAGGCACCTTTGCCTCTCTTTCAATCTTGACATCCTTTCCATCAATGTAAAAAGTAGCAAATGATAAATCACACTGCATATTACCTCCCATTGATGCACTCCACTTTCTTGACAACAACATCCCAAAATGAGGTGGGATGTCTGCAACCAATACAATCATAGCTAGATCCTTCTCAGGGTATTGAGTCAATTTGTAAGGAAATTTTTTGATAGTCCCAACAACCAGTACTTCTCTTGAATCTAAAGCATAACATTTACCTTGTTTAGTATCCACTGATAACCCCATTTCCTCCATAATTTTAAATGGCATTACATTATAGGATTCCCCTTAATCGATCATACAATTTCTCAAAGTCTTCCCATTTATATCAACACTTAAGAAAAAGGTATTTATATTTTCAAGGCACATGTTAATGGAATTCCCTAAATACACTGGAGGGATTTGTGACACAATCCCCTCAACCTCTTTATCTTTTCTTTCCTCTTCAAATTTATCACTAGCCACCCCTATAATCAAGGCTATTGTTTTCTCTTTATGCTCAGTTATTCTCATCATTTCTAGCAAAGGTACATAAATTCTAACCTGAGACAACACTTGAAACATATCTAGAGGTACATACTTGGGCAGATCAGAAATCATACCTTCATCACTTCTTTTCTTATCTGGTTGCTCAAGTTTCTTTTGCTTCTTATCTTCTGAAGTAGGCGCAACAAGTTTTGTCACAACTTTATTCTTTATTAATGAAAAAAGTAACATCTTCTTGAGGCTTTGGAGCCTCGATATTTTTTATCCAAAGCTTATCATTCTTAACTTCTTTGATTTTGATAGTATCTTTCTTGTTATCCACCTTAACACCTTTGTTTTTATCTTTTTGTTCTTTGATGAAAAGGCCAGTAGGTTTACCCTATTCACCACTCACATTTTTGTTTCTCAACTGAAGTGAACTTATCATTTGAGCAGCCATTTCCATAGTTAATCGAGCAATCTCATATTCTGATTATCTTCTTAAGGACACTGGATTTCAACTTGCTCCACATTGCAAGCATAATGATCAAAATAACCTTCATCATTAGAGAAACTTGTTGATGGTATGTTTCATTTCTTTGTCTCTGATTATTCACATCTGTTCCTGGTAATTCATCATCAGAAGAATATTTTTCTTCATCAATGTATGAGAGAGCCATACAAACATTTACATCACCTTTCTCACAATCAAGAATTTTTTCATGAACATCTTCCTCTATACCTTCAACAATGAGTAATTGGGCAATACCACAATAGTTTTGATCATGTGGGTGTTCACACACTTCACACCACAGTCTATCTTGTACCAAATTTACTGAATTCTTCTGCAATGGATCTGGTGTGTGTTGATCACTTTTAGGCTTTGGATTAGGCAACACTGGATTTCCATCTTTCTAATTTGTGTTATAGGGATAATTTTGCAGCCTAGGTGGTTTCTCATTTTTATTATACTATTGCTTTTCATTTCCGATTCCCTTTTCTTGTTTGGAAACAATATATTTTATATCTTTCAAAGTACTAAAAACCTTATCCCAATTCTCAGTATCTTTTGGTTTTGCAGCAAAAGTTTTCTCAGATCTATCCTTAGGATTCTTCAAGAGTGTGGGTTCTTCCCTCCTACCATATTTTCCAAAGTCTTTCCTATTACTCTCAATATTTATAGACATTCTAAAAGCATCTCTCATGGTCTGAGGGTCCTTATCTATGAGGAGATAATCCATCTTAGCATCGAAAGCATTGAAATAAGTAATCAAACAAACATTTTCATCAAGTCTTAATACTTGAAACAGTTTATACATTGCCTTTTGAAATCTAAGATTGAATTCTATCATAGGCTCATTCAATGAATTCTTGATGTTATTGAATTCATTTAACACAAAGCTAACATTATTTTTGTCACCATATTGTTTTTTACAACAATTTTCAATTTCATCCCATGAGCCAGTACTAGCATTTGGTAAACCTATGTACCAATCCTTTGCATCTTTTATTAAAGATTGTACAAATAATTTCATTACCACATCTTCATGTTCTACCTCATAATCATTTAGTATACCAATGAAGGCGTTTAGGTGTTCTTCTGTTGTGACAACATTGTTCCCAACAAATTTACTCATCTTTTCCCTCAATTCATTAGGGATAGGATTAGGATAACCTAGGATACCATAAAAAACAATTGCCTATACCTTTCCAATTGTATAGGTCTTCTTTGAAATAATCCATCAGTCTTTTGAGAATCCACACCAAGACCCAAATTTTGAGTCTTAGGACCATCTTGATGTAGGTTTATAAACTTGGTTGCATTAACCTTTGGTCCCAGGTTATTTGTGGTAATATCTTGACTAATTTTGGGACAATTTTGCAAAGCATCCTGGTGATTTGATGAAGTTGCAGCTTGTGTAACCTCATCCGCTTTTGACATTTTAAGGAAATTTATTTTCCTTTTCATTTCTACATTTGCAGCCTGAATTTCAGTTCTCTCTAACTCTTCTGCTAGAGCTTCCCCTTCCCTCCTAACCTTTTCCAAGGCAGAATCAACTTGTGATGAAACATGTGGAAGGGGATCTTGTTTAGAATGGTGATAAACCACACTATCACTTATCTTAATTTCCTCTGCCTTCTGTTTTCCCTTGTCCAAAATAGATTTTGGGTTTGGATTACTTATTTGGGGCTTAACAGGTTTCAAGGGTTTTGGGTCTATAGGCTTTGGTTGGGAATCAGTCTAACCTATAGGACTCACTTTAGACACTAGCTTAACCCCCTTATCAACAGTTTCTCTTACAACAAGGCCTTCCACTTTTGGCTTAGACCTACTTTGGTTTAGGAGCTTCATTGTGGCCAACTGTCTAATTAATCTATTCCTCTCAATAACAACATGCATCAGTTTTGTTTCCCTCTCTTTTTCCTTTTTCATTCTAAGTTGAAGTTGTTTTTGGATTTCTCATCTTAAGGAGTCAATATCTCCAAAAACATCATCAGGGTCTGGCAAAGTCATATCAGAACTTTATGTATCACTTAGATCTATCAGACTTACTTCTTCAAGTACATGTCTAGGTAATAAGGGTGTACCATTATCTTCAGCAGAAGGAGGAGGCACATCACTGGTGCAATCTCTGTGATGGATTCAACTTCTACTTCTACCTCTTCTCATTTCAATATATTGGACACTAATAGGTTCCTTATTTTGACATGCCACTTCCTCTTGAAAAGGTGTATTGAATAGTGCATTAAAAAATCCACAGCTATCTGATTTTGAATGTCTAGACACTTGTTCAAAAGTCTCATAGATAGAATGTAAAGGCTTACTTCTACCTTTCTGTACAGGATAATGTGATGCAGGAGTAGCATTGCTTGATTCTGGTTTCTTCTTTATCCAATCCTTCTTCTTTGTTTTAGGGAGTTCATTCTCCAATTTCTGTTTCAGATGATTCTTCATGAATGATCCAGTGTTCTTCATTCTTGTTGCATATCCAAAGATCTTTCAAGTAATATTAAATTTTCAAATAAGATGCACATTGGTGCAGAGACTTTAGAGCCACCACCCAAATATCTTGGGAGTACCAATTGTTCAAAAAACATTTGGTGAAAGTTAAAAGATCTTTAGAACTCTTGTACTGACAATGAACAAAACTCTTCACGAGATAATCACAACTTGAAAAACATAAAGAATGGACCAATGAAACACAAAACCATAAGCTCGACCTTCAAATCATAGAAATAATATGATAACTCTATGAAAAATGGACAACCGACCACTGACAAGAAATATTCAAACTAAATTCCCAACAGAGTCACCATTTTGTTGGTTCTTTTTACTATAACCAAGGTTATCTTCTAATCTACCGATAAAATTGCCAATCCCATTTAGGGGCAGCTCAAAGGACCTGGACCAACTGATGAGGGTTTTAACAAACCTCCTACAATTTGGGCTCTGTAAAACCCGAGAGGGTGATCCCCTTAATGTGTTTATAATATCTGCACCAAACTTAAAACAACATCAATAATAATATATCATATCACTTAATAGCTCAACACAATAGGATAATATTGAAACGAATTGGCTATTCATCAATAAAATCAGCTATTTGGAGCATGAGATACTACAACAACATTACACAACTTAGGATATTCATTGATTTTCAATTTGTAGCAAGCTCTAAGAAAAGACAAATCAATATAGAACCTTACAAATTATTACAACTTAGACCAGTGCCATATACCATTGGAGGAGTCAGATTCATAAGCATTTAAAGATTCATGATAGATTCAGACACAACATAGAAAACCTCAAATAATATTTCCTTACAATACTATCAATTTGTATTATAACCCAATACTACTTATCACATCCTTACATGAACATATCCATCTATAATTTATTCATACAATGGAGATACATGAGCTTGAAATGATTAATTTTTATTCAGATGCTAGTACTATCCTAAAAGATCAAGCACTCGTGAACCTAAAACCTACAATATAATGACACAAAACCTAAGTGTAGCATTTCCACTATAACATCAAGTTCTTTACAATCCACTCTGCAACCTTACTCAGACTCGACCTAAAGATATCTAACTTGCTAACCCATATTTTTGGCCTTGAAATTCTTCTTATAGAGAATGAAGGAGAAAACAAGCATCGAGCCAAAAATACACATGTCACCGGTCACTTGGACTGCCCTATGAGATTTCAAAAGTTTGTTACAACAATCGAGTCTCTGGAGAATCTTCTTGTTTATCCCGTCCACTGGAGAATAGTTGCTACATTGGCCAAACTTCAAAAACCTGCACCAAAATTGCCATCAAGACAACCAAAATCTATTATAACCATAACCGCTGAGCTATTAACTGCTAGTAGTAGACTCTGTCCTTTCTTCTTCAGTTAAATATTTCTCTAGCCATCCCTAATACTATTCATTTGTTGGCCAATCAAAATTTACCACCTCATTCACCTTAGCACTATAAGGTGTGTACTTCACTACTACCTTATTCGCCTCTCTTTCAAAAGACTCCAAAAATGTGCTGGTGTTAATGATTTTATCCATACTACTCACCAACATGTCATAATCCGAGTCATCACAAATCAATTTGATTTGTGCATTGATGACCTCATCTACCCTATCATGCCACTGTTGCAGTGATCTAACATTTCCCTGGGCATCTACTATATCTAGTAAAGATGTGTCACTCCAGTCATCAAAATTCTTTACCAACTCCTTAATCCTCCTACTCAAATCATCAGGTAAGGCCTAGAAACCTTGCAGTAACTTCACAAAGATTTGAGTAGGTCGTAATTATTGATGCATGTTAGCTACATCAAATTTAGAGGCCTTATACATAACATCTAGGTCATTGGCCCTAGGGATCCATTTCTCAACTAAAGGCAAAACTAATTCCTGATCCCTAGTAATGTTTTTTATTGAATCCAAGAATAAAGAATATAAATAACAACAATATGACAATCTACCATCAACTATCTCATTCAGATACGTCAAAACCATATCCACAACCTCATTTTGCTTGGCAACTACTCCCTCCTCACTTGCTTTTAGTGGTGCCTATAGCTCTGTAATATTATTAAGCATCTTCTTTTTGGTGGGATCTATAGAGTAATCAACCTCCTCTTCAACTGGCTCTATTGAAGGACTAGGAGAAGGTGTCTATATGGGAGATCTTAGAGTAGAAACAATTGGAGAAGTTGGAGGTACTAATCTTGATGTAGACGGTAAGGCCAAGGTACTAGGAGCACTAGAAGACTCCCCCACATGTCTATACTTCAACCTATCTACCTCAGTTTGTAGCTCAACATTACTTTGCTACATTCTACTATACTTTCCAATAATTTTGTTATATTTCTCCATCAAACTTTTCCTCTTAGCTTCTTCTATTTTAGTTGTCTTTTGGGCCAATTTGGCCACATTTATAGTCAATTTTGTAGCTTCTATGGTAGAGGTTTCAAAATATCTCTTCATGATTAACCCTCCCCTTAGGTTTGGGCTAATATTAGTAAATTTTGGATTTCTGCCCTGGGGTGCCAATGCCCAAATAGCCAGGGTCTCATATTCCTCACTAAAGATAGAATCTTGGAGTGTTTCCTTGACCTCCTCCTCGGTGTTCTACATTGGATGTTTGGACTTCAAGATAAGATTGAATACCACTGCATCTACTATGTCCCACTCAGGTAAAATCAGAACACCAGCTTTGGTCACCAACTTCCTTCCCTCCTTAGGAGTGATGCTTTTGAATTCATTCATGAGTTCAACCTTCACCTCATCATCATTCTCCTGATCAGACCTATCAAGCCTTGATTCTCTTCTCTCCTTGCATTTGGCTTGGTAATCTTCTAACTTCATCCTCCACACCAGTTGCAAGAAAACTGGAGTCTTCAAAAATGCATCATCATCCAAGAATTCCTTTTATGAATCCATTCTGGCATCTTGTACACACTAGCCTTTTACATCCATATCAGATAGTACTAATTGAGTTGATCTAGGAGGGGATGGAATACCAACCTTCATCCATCATAGCATCTTATTTTTTCCCAATTTTTTGCCTCTTTGGGATTGGCTCTGATGCTAGTAGTGCAGGATCAACTTGTGGTGGAGAATCCAAATCAATTATTTTTATTCCTCCAGGTGCTCTGATATTCGGCCCTAGATGAGTTGAGGTCTTCATTACCTATTTTCCCTTCTTATCCTCTTCCTCCTCACTACTATTGTCACTCGTCCTTCTCTTGGAAAGAGGCCAGCTCGTTGTGGGCTGATAAGTTGGCCTTGTTTCTACAGGCCTTACCTTTGGTCTCTGTATACCGAAATCCAAATCTAGATTGACCTTTTTGGTCACTAGAGTGCTCATGATCTCTCTGAAATTATCCATCAAGAAATCAATCTTCTTGTGGAACAGAGTGAACTCCATCAATGGATCATACCTAGGATCCATTCTATGTACTGCAACCAACAATTTTTCATATGCAATCCACTTCTCCTTATTCAATTTATTGTTTGATAAAATCAAATTCATTCCTGATTAAGTCTTCAGGGAAATTAAACTCATGGGTAAATTTCCCACCCTTAATTCATTGACTAAATAAGGCAAAGAAACCCACTGGATTATGTTGCCACCTAGGACCACTCCTCAAATGAAAGTCATCAAAATATTTCCCAAAATGGACCCATCCTCCCTTGGAGAAAACAAAATTTGATACAATAGTGTAATTTGGGAAGAGTGTCCCTTTTCCCTTCCCTGTTAGTTTGTCCTCATGGATACAACCTATTTTCCTCATGACTTCAGCAAATCCCATTATGGATGGAACATTTAAAGGGAGGATATGTGGGGCTCCCTAGATGCCATACACTCTTACGACAATGCTAACTAGGTACAAAATTATGTCACCCAAGTTGTGACAAACCTTTAAATCCGGCTTCCTCCCCTTAGGTCTGAGAAAGTCATGAAGATCCTTAGGAATCCTAGGGACATTAACAATTAGCCGAGCCCTGAGTCTAGAAGCAAAGCAATTATTAAATTGCCCATAACTGGCACTTCCTCTATTGTATGACAGGTCTACAATCCAGACCTGCATTGGTAATATTTCTCCATTTATATCCTTCCTTAAATCCATCTTCTCTGAGAATAAATGGACATTCTTATACAAAAACTTGTACATTAGCAATGAGTACCAGAAGAAAGGATTGCTAATATCTCCAACTTGCAATTTCAGCAATCCATCATGTATCTTTTCTTCCAGAAAAGATGCAAAGTCATATATAATGGAGAAATTGGGGTGTTGTATCTAGGCACCCATGAACATGTATGCAATTGGCATAACATTATTTGGGCTAAAAACCAAAATCTAGTAAAGTGAGTAGAAAGTAGCAAAAAAGTGATTGACAAAGCAGCTTAGTCTGAAAGGCTCTTGGTCATTGGGACTGATGTAAACATAGAACTGCCTACATTTGCCAAATGCGAAGGAAGTAGCTTCAACCTGAACAATGGCTTTGATCTTGCATATTATTGCTTCATCTCCTCAAGATCAATTTAAACCAGAAATGAACTGGGTTCACTCAAATCAAATACTTGTTGAATTTCCTCTTTGCTTATACTTAATAAAACACCTCCATCATTATTTGTAATCACTCTAGTGACTGGGTCATATCGTGTTGCCACAACCCTAAGCAAGTCCACATCAGGGAATATGTTTGGTACTACTAACTTTCCCATGTCATATCTCCAGGGATTAGAGAAAGGGTGAGGTAAAGGGCATTGCCAATACCAGAGCCTGGACATTTCTAAACCTGTCATAGAAACTCTAGCATCTGTAATGTTATAATTTTTGAATACTAGTCCCTCACCTAGGGTTCTTCCATTCATCAAAACCACACCCCTCCTCTTATCATTTGTTGAAAATGATAATTGATCGAGGAAATCATCATACCAATTCCTCTGTAAATAATCCACATGGCCGAAATGTTGCTTTGGTGGTGCCATCTAAAATAAAATAGGGTTTCCTTAAAAACTCAAACTGTAAATAGACTAGGGCTACTCAAACAATGAAATTATAGTAAAACCTCGCAATTCCCCACAATTCAATCAAACCAGTAAGCCCTTTGATCAACTTACTATAATTTTTCAAAAAACCATAGCCAAGTTAACTAAAAGAGTATGAAGAACAACTCACGGGATATGCTTCACAAAAGACCAAATTCTCACTGTGAGTGCTTGAAAATTTGTCGTTGGCTCTGTAATTGCTTTGCAAAAATGGTTGAATGTTTTGCGGTGAAATAAGATGAAGGAAAATTGCTTTATGTTGCTCGAATTGAGCCAGTAAACGTCTCATCCACCATTAAAGCTCACATATATGTCATGTCAACGGCTCCAATCACATTTGATGTGAATTTAAATTCTAACCATCGATCCTTTACCTTCATTAGACATCGAGCGACTACCTTCAAAAAAGGCCGATGTAATCATTGCCTCAGCACTGAGGGCCCACCATAGTATGCAACTATGAAGGAGTAGACATGGAAATTGCCTATGATAGCGCAATCCATAAACATCCTGCATCTTCTGATCATGCGATGGAGGGAAACTATTGATCTCAACCATAAGCAATTATGTTCATTCATATCATTCACCAGCATTGAACATAACTGTCGAGGAAATTTTTCATCAAGATTATAACACATCCGTCAATTTTGGGCACGTGCATCCTCTAGCCACTTTAGTAACCTGCCACATAATGTATTAAAACCTTGACATAAATACTAAAGCATTTTGATTATTATTTCAACACTACCAACTGAGACACATGGTGCCCACCCATGATATCGTGATCAGTTGAAATTTTATGGTGGGGGCATCATGGGATTGCGGGGAATGGCTTAGATCAATCAATGGTTGATCGACGGTCAATTAAAAATAATTCCCTACAAAATAAAACATTTATTAATATGGATAAGGGGGACACCACCTTGGTCGACAAAAAATGATGGCTTAAGGTTTTTTTGAAACATAGGGCACGGTTTGACCTAAACTTAGGAAATAATAAAGTTAGGCAAAATATTTAACTCGATTTATAAAGAGGGGCCCGACCTAGATGATGCAATGAGACATAGGTCATTTTAACAACCACTCCAAAAATGTAACGGTCGAATAGATCTCACCTAAGGTTTTACATAGGACATTAGGATTTTTTCATGAAAGCCAAGGTAAAACCCAACCTTAAGTTCCTCCCAAACAATGTAACAGACCAGGACAAGGGAAAACATAAATGGAATTCCAAGAGAAAATTTCGAAGCTCCATCATAATGGAAAATTGCTCTTTAAGATCTATTCAATCCTTTTTCAACCTATAACCTACACATACACAAAGAGGTAGAAAAATGTTTTTTTTTTTGTATGGGGTTGGCCTTGGTCAAACCCAACTTGGTAATTGAACCTTAATAGAAAGATAATAAAAAAATAAGGAAATGATGAATGAGAAATTCTTTCTACAATTCACCACCCTTCAATGGCTTCCCTTAGAGGACTAAAGTCAAACACATCTCTCCAAAGGAATTTGATATTGCATTGATTGATTTATTTGGATACTTGACATGCTTGGATGCTTTAGGATCAACATAACGTATTAGCCTTCAAAAGACAACATGAAAACACATAAACTTGGACATGATTTTAGGCTCTTGATTGCTACAAAAAATGGCTCTTGAATACTCTTGATGATAATATTTTCTCATATTAATTCTTGATAGTATTAGATCATGTGTGTTATATATTTCTAGATTTCAAATGATAGAAAGACTATGTATTTATAGGTTTTTATCTAATTTTACAAATTTTAGATTCTAAAAGCTAACCATTGTAAATTGAGTTTGAATCATTAAAATACCACAAAAAATATATTTTAAAATGGGTGTTAGGACATAAAGGGGACACATTCGTAGTCCTGACCTATAAGTAAAGGACACTCATATTCCATGGTGATTTAACTATTAAGTACATTAATTAAATGTTGATTATCCTTTCGAAAATGAGAAAAATAAGGCTTTGAAATGGACAATTTGGAAAATTAGAAGCTTAATTAAGTCCAATAAATTAAGAGACCCAAAAATAGTGTGAAATTGTAAAGGTACACAATTTTCAACACTACATTTAGCCCTCAATTTTGTGAGAGTATGAACTTATGCTCATAATCAAGCTAAAGTAGAGAAATATATGTCAAGAGGGGTCCAAATGCATAAATGTTGATAAGATAGGATGACAAAGATCAAGGATGTGGACAAGATCCCATTATATAAGATCCCATGTCAAACAAACATAAGAAAAAAGGGACACACATGCATGTAAGTGATGTGCAATAAGACAAGATACACAAACATATGTATTGGAAAACATGAAGCATACACGATGAAAACACATGTGACACAACATAACATATGGATGATGATGAAATAAAAATAAACATGATGTAAACACAATACAAATATGAGGAAGACACAAAAAATACACATGAAAAAACATAAGGTTAGTACTTATAAAATAGAATTTTGTTGTCACTAGGGTTTAGGACCTAGGACAACAAACTTTCTATACTCCACATTCAAGGATGCCCTATAGATCTCACCCCAAGAGTGGAATAGAGGCAAGAGATATACTAGAAGGGTGTACTAGGGTATGTTTAGAGATTAATTAAGTTTGAATTAGGGGTTTACCACCAACCTAGGGCTTGGAAAAATGTATTAAATGCAAGATCTAATTATTGAATTCAATGATGCATAAAACCTCACTAAATGAACCATAAATGCAAATAAATTAGAACACCAAACTAGACAAGTACAGAGGAGCACTAGAAACCTGAGAAAGCTTGAAAGGAGAGCTGAAATTATGAATAACCTAAAATTTAGGCCTATTGGGACTCATACACCAGTCTGGGTGTATCAGTCCTAGATCTAGATTTTTGTGTAGGAATGGGTTTCTAGAAAAAAGGTATATCCAAAACTGCAAAAAATCTAAAAAATGACCTAAACTAGGACTCATATTCCAAGATTAGCATATGAGTCCAGTTAGGATTTTCTAGAGTTTTAAAGTTTGAATTTGGTCTTCAATATCTACTCTTTCTATTCCACTTGATTTTTGGATCTAAAACCCTTATTTTGGGGCTGTAGATGCATTTTTGTGAAGATAGCAACCTTGCAAATGAGGGAACAATTGTAACTACTTCCTTCAAACTTCTGAGGAGAGTGTTCTTGGATGATTTGTGATGACTTGGATGTCTTGGAG
This sequence comes from Sequoiadendron giganteum, assembly GCA_007115665.2. Taxonomy (NCBI): domain Eukaryota; kingdom Viridiplantae; phylum Streptophyta; class Pinopsida; order Cupressales; family Cupressaceae; genus Sequoiadendron; species Sequoiadendron giganteum. The sequence goes on along the minus strand of CM021107.1, from coordinate 551,594,304 downwards.
GAGCATTCTCATTCCCCGCACTTTGTCTACTTGGCAGTTTCACTTAGAGGTATTGCCTATTGTTTCTTTTAGATGCATTATCTATATGCTTTACCTTCTCATGCATATGGATCTTGATCTATGGATATATGGTTTTGGAGGGTTCATTTGAGGAGTGTTGGCATGTTTATCTCCTTATGAATTATGATTACATTCATTGATGTTGAGTTTAGGAGATGTAGTGGGATTATTTCCTTCATTGGGAATGGATTTACTTTGATCTTCTTTGGCTTGAGAGGCTTACATCTATGTTGATTACATGATACATATGTTATGTTTGATCTTGGTGATTGAATGGTTGGGTGTTCTTATGGATTTTCTTTCGAGGTGTTTTGGAGGAGATCATTCTTGAAACAATTAGAATTTAGAGGTGTATGTATGAGGTTTTTTCTAGAGGTATATGATCTACATGTTTTCCCTCTTTGGTATTAGTTATCTTTGTTGAATAAACCGGATACTGAGAGGGGGCGTGAATCAGTATTCACACAAACTTATTGAAAAAACACTTAAATTTTTATTGCACTGTAGAGCAGAGTAAATTAATAGTTAACATTAAGTTCCGAAACACATGAACACCATATTTTACGTGGAAGACCCAATAAGGGATAAAGAGCAATGAGGATTAACTCACAGTATATAAAGTTATGTCAAAACCTAGTAATAAGAGGGTCACTGCCACAAACAAAAGCTCACTGCTTACAAGGAATTACTATCCAAAATCGAGCCTCACTACCTATAGAAAAAGTAAATATAAATTGGCTAACCACCAAGAGTTGAACTGAGAAAGATACACCACATGTGAAGATTCAGTTCCTTTGATGCTTAGAATATTTGCTGATATTCAACCACTATTCACACTTCACTCATACATAATTCTTCTTCTTCTTTCATTTTCATTCCTTCGTCACACTTCTACATTTTCATTCTCTAGCTATCTTGTATAAATACCTGATGTAACCATATGCATTTGTTAAGTTGGCCTAATAGATGCAAAACATATTTCCATGATGATAACTTTTCAGTATTCATATCAAAAGTAATTCTCTTGTGCTATACAATAACATGTCAGCCAAGGTTAATGAATCAATGCCAAACATGCTTCTAACCATTATAAAAAAAATTCAAAACCTCAGACCATACAGATTACTAGAGGAGATATCCGGACCAACATGCCAAAGATACCAGAGAAAATACCAGATGAGATACGCATGATATTCACAAATGTATCGAGTATTGGACCAATACGCCGACATCAATGATAATATAGACAAACTTCCAACAATCTGCCCCTTTTTCATTGATGGAAACATGTGCAAAACATTCGATTCAAAAGTTTCCAAAACTCCAAATCTCTCCCCCTTTGACAACAATGGAAAAGGGCACCAAAAAGAGATAAAAAAATGGTGACATCCAATGTTTAAATATTTTTATTCAAAAGTTAAAAAATAAAAAAAAACATTGAAGTATCCAATTTCTCAAACTAGAAAAACTATTTTCACCTCGAACACCTTTTTGTACCTTTCCTTGATCACAAAAATTAATTCCTTCCATTCGATTACTATTGAATCCATTCTTGCACATACACTATCCAATACAACCAATAGTGTGAAGGAGGATGACCAATCTGCGGATGAACATTGTTTCTCACAGTCTTCTACATTAGAGAATATTCTGGAAAGATGATCTAACCTGACCTTAACAATCTCCTTAAGAAGCCAGAAGTTCTTTACTACATCATCCATTTTCCTCTGTACAATGATCATTTCACCCTGAAGCTCACCAATTCTCAATCTTTTCTTCCCTTCTTTGTCCTCAAAATATCAAATTTCTTCCCAATGTTATTTAATTCAGCTTCTATTGCTTCAATTCTACTTTGAAAGTTGTCAAATGCAGCAAGCCATCATAGACAATACTTGTAGATGTCTATGATTTCTTTCATGCAACTTTTTGTTTCTACAATTAATTAAGATAAAGTCTATTTTTTCCTTGAACACCTCTTTTCAACTAAGGCTTCCAATTTATGTCCTCCTAGACCTTCAAGCAACATCCTCTCTTCAACTACTTCAACCAAATTTTTTAGGTAAAAATTTAGAAACAACATATATATCAATACCTTTGCGAAGTAGATAATCAACTAACACATCATCAATTTTAAGTCTATCAATGGGTGAAGCTATACTCCATACATCACCAAATTTCTTCATCTTTCCTTGTATTATCATGGATTGGCTGCCTTCTAGATTGGAAGATTCGGATCCAGCCAAAGATTCTTCTTCTTCTTTATTTTCTTCAAAGATAGCAATGACATCTTTAGAGAGATTTTATTTTCTTCGATTCTGGAGGGGAATCGCTAGTGACTACTTCCAATTCCTTCATCCTGGAGGAAGAACCTTCCTCAAATCAACTTAAAATTACCTCACCAGAGATCATCACATTCTACAATGATGTGAAAAGATTTTTTCATGCACTTGATTTATCTTCCAAACCTTCCAAGTGCCTAAATATTTGTTTTGCAATGGGAATCCTAGATTCCCACTCAACATCTTTCTTTCTTGGTAGAGATTTCAGAAAATAAATCACCAAACATGTAAGAAAGGATCTAAAACAAAATGAATATCCTTCTCCCAATGTCATTTGTATATTCTTAGTAATATTTTCAAAAATAACTTACAAAGATCAATTGTACATTTTCCTTTACCATTTTATGCGCTAGATAAACTACGATGGCCGAAGTAGAGCCCTCACGATTTCTGAAAAATATTTTATAAGAAATTCCATATGAGACATACCTAACCAAGGCATCACCAATAGTGTTGATCAACAGTGCTTGGGGGTCCTTGTCAGCTCCCGTCATTTCCTCCACTTACTTATAATTTATTATTTTTAATCCAAGAAGTTCTTTGATTCCACAGTCCGATAAATACTTCAACTACTTCTTTCTAAATGAGATAGGGTTTGTCAAATATAATGTTGACATCCTTCATTTTTCTTAGAAGTAATAGGATAAATTATTTTTTGGCAAACCAAGGGAATTCTCCCCATATATCTAAACCTAGGGTTTGTATGTTTAGCAAGTTGTTCAGTTCCAACCCTAATTCCAATTTCTTTATTTTCTAATGATCAAACTCATCCATATCAACTCCTTTCAACTTCAAAGGGGTATTCCTTTTAGTTATTTCCATTATAGTTCTGAAAATTTGACAAGAAAAATTCTTCAGTTACCTTTCCTTTCCTGCCGCGAGATGGGAAATTTCAGTCACTTATATCGAGTGACCAATAATATTTCTTCAAAGGTATTCAAATCACTTTAGAGATGCTTCAAGAAATTTCCAAGTGCTTCTAAAAATTCTTTGAATGCATTTGATGACCAAAATGATTTGTGAGATTTCCTTTATATTTCATCATTTTACCCTAATTTACATTAATTGCAAAAAGTTGACAAACTTCTCTTCCATCTACACTAAGAAACCCTAATTTACACCACAAATAGACAATCTTGCATCTTTTCTTCTAATTTATTTTGGAACACATCTATCCTATCATCCTTTACAACATATCCATGTCCTAGCATCTGAAACATTGTATTTTCAGGGGTTTAGTTGATTTTCCTGATAAAGTTCCCCCTAAGACAAAGCTAGGTCTAATTCCTAGAGGGTTCATCTGCATCAAATGAGGGTATAGATGAGTCAGTAGACTCTGATCCTTCTTTCCTTTTCCATATTTTTCTCATTTCATGCTTAACCTCTTCCTTATCAATTTTTTTCACATCTTCCACTAGAGAAAACTACTCCACTTTTTGTTTCTACATACTTTTGAGATATGTCTTAGTTCCTTGCAATAATAGCAGACTATATTTCTTCGATTTTTCTGATTTCCATTCATCCTTTTTCTACATTGGTTTGATTTGTGTCCAAACATGTTACAATTATAACAATAATCATTGAATGATTGATTCATCATTTTTCCATTGAATTTATTCATCATCACTCGAATAACCGAAGATCTACATTCAGTAGCTTTATGTCCTATCTCCTTGCATACATAACAATGTCCAGAGAAGGGACCAAAAAACTAATTCAACCTACTCCTACACTCAGTTGCCTTATGACCAAACTTCTTACATTAAAAAAAAATACCATTGAACGATGGGTACCTTTGTGCATTTGGTTATCTAATAGGTGGTTTCTTTCCATAATTTATTTTATTCTTTTCTTTTTGTTGAGTCTTCTGATTATTTACTGTATTTGAATTCTTCATTTTTCAATCAGCTTCATTTCCTAAGCAAATTTTTCTTTAGAAGGTTTTTGTCCTGCTATCAATTAATCAAGATTGGTGGACCTTGTCCTGAAATCCTCTTCACAGAGTTTTTATTTCTCAAGTTTTGTCTATAGACTCATTGCTTACTATTCAAGACTACTGAAGACTTCAACTTTGATTTGTATTACTATTTTCAAACATTCTTCAACTTTCTTATTTTCATCTATCTTCAAATTTACTCTAGTGTTCTCATCATTTCCTTGCTTCAACTCCTCACTCACTTCTCTGTATCTTTCATAGAATTTATTTAACTGCTCTTTCAATTTTCTGACACACTCATTTGCTTCATCAAGATTTTCCTTCAGTTCTCTATTTTCAATTTCAACCTTTTCTAGATATTCAAGGGCAGTCTAGAGCTCTTCTTTATCCATTGTTCAATCTGTAGGATCTTCCTCAAGATTTTAAACTTCTCTAGAGGAACCAAAGCTCTGATACCAATTCTTGAATAAACTGGATACTGAGATGAGGGGGTGAACCCATATGCACACAAAATTATTGAACAAACACTTAAAATTTTTTTGCACTATAGAGAAGATTAAAGTGATAGTTAAAACTAAGTTCCAAAACACATGAACACCATATTTTATGTGGAAAACCCAATAAGGGAAAACCCACAGTGAGGATTAACTAACAATATATAAAGTTATATCAAAAAACTAGTAGTAAGAGGCTCACTACCAAAAATAGAAGCTCACTACTTACAAGGACTTACTGTCCAAAATGGAGGCTCACTACCTACAGAAAAATTAAATATAAATTGGCTAACTGCCAAGAGTTAAACTGAGAAAGATACACCACATATACAGATTCAATTCCTTTGATGCTCAGAATATTTGTTGATATTCAACCACTATTCACACTTCGCTCATACATACTTCTTCTTCTTCTCACATTCACATTGCTTATCCTTTATTGCTTCATCACACTTCTAAATTTTCATTCTCTAGTTATCTTGTATAAATACCTGATGTAACCGTATGCATTGGTTAGGTCAGCGTAATAGATGCAAAACATATTTCCAAGATGATAACTTGTCGATCTTCATATCAAAAGTAATTCTCTTGTGCTATTTAATAACATGTCGGCCAAGATTAACAAATCAATTCCAAACATACTTCCAACCATTATAAACCTTTTTCAAAACCTCAAACCATACAGATTACTACAAGAGATATTCAGACCAACATACTAGAGATACCAAAGAAAATACTAGATGAGATAAGCATTATCTTCACATGCTATCCAGTACCGGACAAACATGGTGACATCAATGACAATATATTAAAACTTCCAACAATCTTCCAGTATGTTTGGTTTCACATTACATTGGTTTGAGGTTCAATTGGAGCTATTGTGATCACTAGCTTGTGGTCATGTGTTTTCACTTATGTTCTTGGGTGATGACATGGAGGTTCCTTTATCTTTTTCCTTTGTTGGGTGTGGAGAACTTGGAAGAGTGACGGATACTTGTGGTGAGCGTTATTCTTATAGGATATTGGCCTACGGGTTTTGCATATCATTGTGGATGATTCCTTGGTGCTACATGATGTTGTTTATACTTTCTATATGATGCTATTGGTAGACTTGGTATGCCTTGATCAGTTTCATATTTTCATTACCCATGTAGTGGGAGCTCTTGGATGTGTATTTCATTCTTTGAAAAGTTTTCATTTGGATTTTATGGTTGCATTTTATGGGTGTATATGTTGATGGCATGAGTTTACTATGTTTTTTATACCTTGGAGATATGGATAGTTAAATGTGTTGGCACTTGTTGTGGGTGCTATTTCAGCTGTGGTTTTGTGTATCTTAATAGTCATTGGCATATTAATAACTTTGGATTGAGTTTTTGTGTTTGGGATATTAGTTGATAAGGACTTATGCTTCATTGTGACAAATTGTGTGGCTTCTCTATTGGATGGATTCTTGTCTTTGTGCATTGGCATTATGGAGGATGAGAGAATTCATACTTGGGATGGTATTCACTTTGATTCCATGATGGTATATGTGGCTATATGGATTGTTCATTTGATTTATGTTTTGAGGTTACTTATTCCCCTTATGAAATTTATGCAACAAGTGGGAGAATTTTAGGAAAAGGTGTGTTGTACTCCTTGCATAATGTATTTATTGTAATTATTATCAAGGCCACTTATGTTGTATGTAATATTGGGGCATAAGATAAAGTTGCTAAAATGTAATTATTTAATATTGGGGAAATTAATTAAATAAAGTACCCAATATTAAATGTGGGGACATGGTTTTGTGTAATATCACTTGGTGGTTTTGTGGGAGCTTGTGTCTATAAAAGTAACCACAAGGGTAGATGTTTAAGGTTGATAAGTTAGCATGTTAGCTTTGGTTAGCATTTGTGAGGGTTTGAAGCATGGCATGGGATGTGTGGTTGCATGCTTGTTCACATGGATTGCATGGAGAGGGCTTGTTGCTTAAATGGTGTTCATGGAGACTCTAAAGATGTATTGAAATCTTTATTCTTGAATAATACATGAGAGATGGATGCTTTTGGAAGTTGAGTTTTTTCACTCTTGAGGGTTTTCTGAGGGTATATCTTGTGTCATATTTTCATGGGTATGTTGTCTATTCTCTTGCATGTAGATTCTGAGTACTTATTTGTATAGATATATTTTAGGTTATGTGTAGGTTTTTTTTAATCTAAAATTTCTAAGTATTTTTTGTTTTCAAATTTTGATGCTATATAAGCTGCATGTAGATTTATTTTTTTACAAATTTATTAGAAACCCTCAAATAAAGGGGTCATATTTTAAAAAAATCATTTTATTTTTTGCATGTTATAATTTGTTATTTACTATCAAATCTAGTATTTTGGAGAGTTATTTTAAAGATGAGTGCATTTCGTTCAGAAGTTGAAGCAATTGAATATTGCTAAGGTGATCAATAAGCTTTTTAAATTTTAATGTGTTCAGAGATAGGTATAAAAATTTGTGCTATACTTCATCAAGGGTTTGGCAAGAAGTGCTCTAATCGTGTGTGTTGGGGAGAAGAGGTTCTTGGAGAGTTTAAAGCACCAAACAAAAAGGCTCAACATACACTGCAATGGGTTTTTCACAATGGGAAATGGGTGGATATGGTGCCCCAAGACAATGATCTAGCTACAAGGGTCCATGCAGAGAATGCTAAGCCAAATGCAAAAGACGAGAATGTTAAGTAGCTGAAAAATGATCCCCTTCGCTCAGAATATTCTTGGGGCTTTCAAGAGACTCAAATAAAATCTACAATACTTAAGGGTCATTCAAGAGGCAAAAAAAATGTACCACAAGCTAGGGTTTTTCCACTAGGAAGACAAGAAAGAGGAAATAGGAATGGTCCACAAGAGATAGATTTTTCTAGATCTAGATCTCCTTATCAAGACGAACAATAGAGAAACCCTTAGCCTAAAGTGCGAAAGGAGCCAAAAAATGGCACCACAGTTTGAAATACTGACAACTAGTATGAGGGGCTCGAGGAAGATGAAGCAAATTGGAAATTTCCTTCAAAGTAGTGAGCAACAAATAAAGTTGGGTTGAATGCCAAATGGGCTCATGAAAGTGTAGAGCCAGAGGCAAACAATGAGGATTCCTTAAAGGAAAAGGTGTGGGTTCCATTCCCATGTATTCATGCAGAAAATCAACCCCTTAACCAGAAAAACCAAGATCTTCATGGGTTTTCTATTTTTCTTTAGGTATGGGGTGAGGGTTTGGCACTCACCAAGCTAAAAAAACATATTCATTCTCACTGGTATGGAACAATTTACTTCCAAGTTATTTCATTGCATACTTTTTTTTTTGGTACTATATTTTCTAAAAGGAAAAAATAGAGTTTTAGAAAGTAATTTTTTCTAGGTGGGAAAAACCCTAGTTTTTACTTATCCTTGGGACCCATTTTTTTTACCTTCACAATATTTAAGCTAGGAAATTACAGAATGGTTTAAATTTCCTTGTATTCCTCTGTATTTTACTGATCCATATATTTTGGAAACAATTAGGAATTCTTTTGGGAAATTCTTGTTATCCGATTGCTCAATTGAGGAGGGTATGTTGAGTATAAATTTTTTGTCCTTATAAACCCTAACTTGAACCTACCTGGGATCTGCAACTTAAAAGCATTAGATGGTATCTAGATACAAGATATTGTGAGAGTGTAAGATTTTTTTCAAAAACCCTTCATTGTGATCGATTCCCCTCTTTTAAAAAAACTTAAACCCGCCCCCTCAAAGGGTGTGGTTCACATCTTGGGTAAGAAAAAAAATGAGCATTGGACTTCAAATTCAAATTTATTATTGGACAAAACCCCTTACTTGTTTGAGGAAACCAATCATAATACAATTTTTTCTAACCCCACTCCCCCTCGCATAACTCCTGGGGTGGAAAAAATCCAGCAAAACCCACTAAGCTTGCATCAGCACAGTGTTCGGATTCTCCATCCTTCGAATTTGCAACAGTTACAATGCCCTTGACAATAGGGGAAAATGGCTCTTTTGAAAAGGCCTCTTCTCCTCCTCACAAGGAGATCTCTCCTAATTCCCTATCTGCATCTCTAGTAAATGTAACTACTGCTAGCTTGAATAAGGCTAAAAAGGAAAAAAAGGTCTTTGAAAAAGGGTAAACAAATGGAAAATCTCATTTTAGTGGATCAATAGCTAATTGAAAAAGTGCAGAATATAATCAAATCCACAAATGCAAATTTTAATATGGAAACTCAAGACTGAGTATTGACTGTGATAGATAATGACTTGTTGCAAATTGAGAAAGGACTGGATTTCTCTCTCTCTAAAAATGCTTTTGATACAATTTCTCCAGACAAGTTCTAGGAATCCAATTTTTTAGAAGTTGAAGATGCAAGTCCTCTATCAAAAGATAAGATTCCCATATCTCAATCTCCTTTATCTCCAAAGTTAATCTCTACCTACTCCACACTTAGGAAGAGAGGTCGTAAACTGAAAAAATCTGAAAACCAAAAAAGAGACTGATGTCGAAATTCAAGCTACTCTTTTTTCACCGACTAAAAAGAAAAGAACCTTTAATATGCCTCTGACAAGATCAGGGGCTACAAAAAGAAACTTGCAGTTAGAGATCTCTACAAGGATGCCATCCCAAACAAAATCTCAATGGAAGAGGGTAGAGGTTTACTCCCCTCAAGGAAAATGAGGGTTCTCTCATAGAATGTTAGGGGCTTAAATGCCCCTAACAAGATACACTTAATCAAGTGTCAATTGGAAGTTGAAAATTTTGACATAATTATGTTATGGGAAACTAAATTGAATTCATAATCAGTAGATTCCCTCTTTTCTAAATGGTCCCAATGGAAATTCTCTTGCGTCCGTTTGTTAGGGGCTTTCAGAGGACTTTCCTACCTATGGAAGGAAAAATCAATGCAGTTGAAGGTGATGGTTGTCTCCTCTCATTGGTCCCTAGCTCTTATAAAGAGAAATTTTTCAAAGGTTAATTTCTGGTTGGTCAATGTCTATGGCCCAACATACACTTCTAAGAAACATAAACTATGGGACCTCTTATCCTTGATCTTCCATTCTTTAGGTGAATATCTGATTATCTTTCATGGAGATTTCAATGCAATTATGGAGGACTCTAAAAAAATGGGTGGTATCATTCCCAATAAAAGAGTTTTGGAATATTTTAAAGGGTTCATTAAGAATAATTACCTCCTAGACTACAAACCCCAAAATGGTTTATTTACCTGGACCAATAAAAGGAAATATTTATACCAAATTGTTGAAAGGCTTGATCATTTTTTAATATCTCCAAATTGGCTTGATTTTGACATTGATGTTTACTCTTCAATTTTTGGTTATCCAGGCTCTAATCATTTCCCAATTTTGTTAGTATTGTTGGAAGACAAAGCTCCAAATAACATCCCTTTTAAGTTTTAACCCATGTGGGTAAGGGATCCAAGCTTTATTCCCATGATCTAGTATTGGTGGGAAAAAACACCCCTTTTTTATGGTTCCTGCATGTTCCAATTAGTTAAGAAGTTGAGCTTTTTAAAAAAGAAAATTAAAGCTTGGAACATCTTCACAAAAAAAAAAGAGGCTTCAGTCAGAAATTGAAGCTCTAAATGAGAACACTATTAAGAATGGCATGAACCTGGTTTTGTTTGATATTTAGAACTCCCTTGTTTTTGAATTGGATGAGGTTATTTTTTGAGAATAATTTTATTGGAGGAAAAAATTTAGAGATACTTGGTTATCAAAGGGGGATAGAAACACCAAATTCTTCCATGCGTTAGCTAAAATTAAGACACAAAAGAAAAAAAATTGCTTTATTAAAAATAATGTTGGTATTTCGTTAGAAGAGGACAAAGAAATTGGTAGGGAAGCCACCTCTTTCTTTAAAAATACCCTTTCGACAGAGTCAATAAATATGAGTATTTCATTCTTCGATTCCATCCCATCTTTACTCACCCAGGAGGATAATTATTTTCTTATGGCTCCCTTCTCACTTGAAGAATTAAAGTTTGTTTTTTTGATATGTCACTTGTAAAGGAACCGGGTGCTGGAGTGTGGAAATACACTAAGAGGGGGGGGAGGTGAATCAGTTTCTAAACCTTTTTAAACTTCGATGAAGACTTTTAATTCCGATTCCCTTTCTTTTGAAAACAGGGCAAAGTAATGGCTTTGAAAGCATTCACGACAACATTAACTTAGCTCATTCTAACAACTTATGTCTAATAAAACTTGTGTGAGATATCTTGCAATTGTAAACAAGATGATAGACATTTATTTAAAAATTAGTGCACGATGACAAAAAATATGCAACTCATAAGATTGTACATGAAGATCAACATTGTTTAACCACTTTAGGACCACCAAATTTTAATGTAGACATATGCGATACTAAAACAACTGAGAAATGGAATAAAATAAGATAAGCATGAAACAACTAAGAGATTTAGTAACTCACAACAATTCCTAAGATATGAATCAAATGAATACTTTTATGCTTCCTTTTGAATTAGACTCTTCAACAATGACTTGTGCAAGACATTTTAAAATAAATATTTGCAGAGATAAGGAACTAACATTCAACCATGTTCAAACTGATAAGAAAAAAACTCACAAAACTATCATAATCTATAAGCATTATGACATAAAAATAATGAGAACATAAGAAAAATAATTTATCAAGTGGAAAACCCTCCTAGGGTAGAAAAACCACTCCTGAACTGCTACCATACTGGCTTAGATTTTCAAATCACTACTTACAATGCCTTACAGGATAATTTTTGAGCACCAACCCCTCATTTTGAGACACCAATCTCAAGGAGAACCAACCCCTCATTTAGAGACACCAATCTCAAGGAGCACCAACCCCTCTTCAGGTATAGTACAAACATATATCAAAGGTTTCTCTCTTTACATTTCAACTCATTGTATGCCTATCTTTTTGCATCATCTTTGCATATTTTCAATTACAAAAGTTTTCACTTGTATTTTACAGGAGTCATCAACTACTCTACCAGTCCATAATCACTATATATATATCCTTACAAGATGCACACATTCCCCTTTTTGGAACCTTCATAGAAGGTTTAGATAAGACAAAATCTATGTTGGTTATGTTCAAGATTTTCTATTACAGAGTTATCACATATGTCTGACATGAATAGACAATACATAAAAATTATTTTCAATTATTGTATATTACATCCACATCTCAAAAACACATATATTCTTTTTGAATATTCCTCTAAGGGTTTCTCAGAAAAGACAAAGTTGACATAACGGTTTTGTTCTCAGAACCCAGTACATAACAAATCTGCACCAATAAAATACAAGAATACCATAATGTATCACTTTTTCCTTTTTAAAGAATTTTGAAAGAACAATAATACCCTTTTGAATCTGATTTCTGAAACCCCATTAAAGTGATAGGTGGAAAAACAATGTGTTACTAGAGCATCTTTTTTATTTCACACAAATTACCAACCTAATAAAGCAAAACAACTATCATAGTTGAAGCCTGTCATAAAAATGTAACCATTCATTTCATTATGAACCACAAATCAGACTAAAACAACTTTTTTAGAAAACCCACAATGAGGGAAAGAGAAACTAAAACCAAGGCATGCTTTGCTGACACAGAAATCAACAACCCATTTATGCATTTTCAGTTCTGAATCATAAAACAATAACTTCCTTACTTTTTTTGAATTTGAAAACTTTCTTCAAGAAAAGAAAGATAATACCAGTTCAAGCTACAAGAGAATCATATAAACACTAGTGAGATTTGATAGTTACCCAGGTCTCTAACTACCTTACTCATTCCTTGACAAATCACACCTGACAACAAATTTCAATGCATAGTGAAATGCCTATCATGATGACAAAGAGAGCAATGAACAAATTTGCAGCAGAGAGGAATCAACAAAATAATAGGAGTTACAATTTCTTCATGGCGGCAGTTGAAGCAAGGGTTTCAACCCTAGCAATGAGAAATAAAAAATAACTTGCCCTAATTCCATTCGATACCATAAACAAAGTTAGTAAAATCTTGAGGTCCGAAATGACTATAGTCATTAGAAATAAAATATTATAATGAATACACATCTGTTGTCAAAGATTTTACCAAGGAGGACGACAATTTAATCACTTTGATAATTATTTCCAAGCTATCGCTACCACATCATTACCACCAAATATTTCATTTAACCTGATGATTTCACATTAAGACTTTAATCCATGTCCAAAGGAATCAAACATGCTAACAAAAATAATGATAAATGATGGGTGCCATGTTATTTATAAATGCCCTCGTCACAAGGTCAAAAGCCTTTTATCAAAGTAGTCAAGGTTATATGCTTAGATGAAATAAAGTGGTTGATACCAAATTCAAACTTGACTTTAAGTCATTCACTATTGCAATAAAACTTGATACCTTAGAGAAAATAAAAAATATTGCTAGGTCAAAACCATTAGTGTTTAAAAGAAACTCGATAGGGTTTACATACCAAACCTCAATTTCCTTTAATTATTAATCATCTTATGATGTTGATTCTTCCTTATTAATGATGTCTCTTTTAACATATGATTCCAAATGAAATATCAGTCTCGAATTCCAAAGAGAACATTAAAATAATTCCAACCCAATATGCCATGTATCAAATAATGTATCATAACCATTGACATCAAAGAAATATGAGTCAGCCATGAAGATCAATAGAATGAAAATATGCCATGAAGACATAATCAAATGAATCTTGTCAATGATGCCAAGATCAACCAATGATGCTAAAATCAAACTAATAAAGAATAATTGAAATAAACATTTTGTAACCTAAGAGTGGAATAGGCATCTGAAAGATAGAATTTTGTCACCTGATCAAGCTGAACCTGTCCAAGATAAAAGTATCATTTATCACAAAAGATAATGCATGGCCTATCATAATGAACACCATCTGAATAACCTGTACCAATCCTTATCAACACTGTCAGTCCAATATAGTCATAACCATATGCAAATGAATATCATGCATAACTAGAAACTGAAACATCATGACCATGATTAACCTGAGTGAGGTAGCATAAAGATCTTGTAAATGAACCAAACTGAATACCAATCCATACTTGTAACCTCTGAAGCATAATAGGCAACAATAATTCAATGCAAGCATATGAGAAGATATGTCAGCCAATCCAAGATACCATCAACCTAACCCTGTACTTGTAAATACCATAACACCATTTGTGCCTTTGTCATCAAGGACAAACAATAGAGGGGTGAGAGCAACACCGGGTCCAGATGGTTTTATTGTATTATTCTTCCAAAAATGCTAGAATATTATTGGGTAGGATATCTTGCTTGTCCTTGAAGAATCCCAAAGGTGGAAATCCCCTCAAATTTTGCAGATTTTAGACCAATCTCCTTGTGTAATACCCTTTGTAAAATATTCACAAAGGCAATGACTATCTGCCTTGCAAAAATTATTCAACAAATAATTTTGGAAGAGCAAGGGGGTTTTGTTCCTAGTAGGGAGATAATAGATGGAGCATTTTTTTCTCATGAAATCTTACACTCCATTATGCAACACAATATTCCATTTATGATTCTAAAATTGGATATGATGAAATCTTATGACAGGGTAAATTGGGAATTTTTACTTGAAGTTCTTCAAAATTTTGGTTTTTATGGAAAATGGATCAAATGGATTCACTCTTGTATTTCATCTGCAATATTTTTAGTTTTGATTAATGGTTCTCCTTTTAGTTTTTTCTCCTCCTCAAGGGGGATAAGACAAGGGGACCCTCGTTCCCCCTTTTTATTTATACTCATGGCATACAGGCTGAGTAGAGCAATTAAACTTGCCAATCAGAAAAATATCTAGAGAGGTATTCATCTACCCAATATGTAGGATAACCAAACTCATGGTCTCTTTGTAGATGACACCTTATTGTATGGTCATGCCTCAATCCCTAAGGCTAAAACTATCAAAAATATTTTAATGGAATATTCAGTGGCTTCAAGTCACATGATTAATCCCACAAAGTCCAAACTGTTTATGTTAAATGTGCCTAGTTTCATTAAACACAAGTTATAAATTTATGGGGATTCCTTGTAGGCACATTACAATGTTCTTATCTTGGAATTCCCTTCTTTTTTGGAAAATATTTACCTTCTTTCTGGGATAAAGAAGTCTCCTCAATAGTGGGGAGAATTCTTGCATGAAAATAAAAGTGATTCTCTTTTTTTGGCAAAAATCAGATGATAAAATCTAATTTTGAATGCCATTCCAATTTATTTGATGTTTGTGCTTAAAGCTCCTACAACCACTTTAAATCATTTAAAATCATTGTTTCGCTCATTTTTGTGGAATAATAATGTGGGAGGAAAAGAGATAATTCCTCTTATTGCCTAGAATAAGGTATGTCTTTTGAATGAGCTTGGGGGGCCTAGAATAAGAGATGTAAAACTTCAAAACCTTGCTCTAGGATCCAAACTATCATGGAGACTTTATCAAAACCCTAATTCTAGGTGGGGGAAAATAATGTTCTCAAAATATCTAAACACCCACCCAAGGGAGTGCATTTCTACTACCTCTTCCTTACCTAAGGGCTCTGTTGTTTGGAATTTCATCACCTCTTGTCGCTCAATTATTATTCCTCACCTCTCTTGGCTGATTTATAATGGTCAGAAAACTAAGTTCTAGGAGGATGTTTGGAATGGCTATCCCACAATGTCCCAACTTAGAGATTGGGGTCCTTTGATACCAATGCTTAAAAATAAATGGGGTTCAAAAGTGGCAGATTATTTTTTTGTGGATCTCTCCCAATTGATTCCAAAAATCAAGTGAAATTTGTTGAATCTCTCCCTATCCCCCTTCCTCTCAAATTATATTTTAAAGAGTAATTGGAAAAAAGAACAATTGTCTACATGGACAAGGAGGATGTCCTAATTTTGACTAAATCAAAATCAAGAAATTACTTAGTGACAGATGGATATAAGTCTCTCTTATCTTCCTTTTCTAAGTTTGAGCTCTCCTCTTCCCTTTTTTGGAATGTTGCTTGCATATCAAAGGTCGGGGATTTTTCTTGGGTTGCTCTTCATGATAAATCCCTCGTGGGGGAAATATTAGATAGATTGGGTATCACAACAACCTTCCCTTGTGTTTTTTTGGTTACTTCTTAGAATCTATGGATCATCTTCTCTTGCACTTCCCCTTTGCATCTCAATGCTAGTATTGGTTATTTCAGAAGTTAGGTTGGAAATCAGTGATTGCCTCTTTCTTGTCCATTTAGTTCAAAATGTAGCCGCAGTGCTTCCAATCCTATTTTTTCTCATGTTTGTGGGTTGTTTCCCCTTCCTTGCTCCTCTGGAACATCTGGATTGAAAGAAATAATAGAATCTTTAGACATAAATATACCTCTTTGGAAGTTGTAATTTTGAAGCTTGAAAAATCAATTTTTGAAGCAACAAAAACTCATATTATCAAACAAATTAATAATTTGAAAACCTTTTCTAAATGGGATAGCTTCATCATAAATTCTTGGTCTTTACTTAAATTGTTGCAATTCCATGGCTCTATTACAAACAAGATTTATAAAATAAAAGAAAGAAAAGAAGCTAAATGGATTCCCCCTCCTCATAATTGCTTCAAACTAAATTATGATGGGGCATCCAGAGGTAACCCTCAAAATTCTAGCATTGGGATTGTTTTAGCAAATTCAGAATCAAAAATTATGAAGGCAGCTTGTAAATGTTTTCCTGATGGGACTAATAATAAGGTTGAGCTAGAGGCTCTAAGCCTTGGATTGGACTTGGCTCAAACCTTGGGAATCAAATATATTTCGATAGAAGGAGACTCCATGGTCATTTTAAATTCAATCATTGATAAAAAAATCTCATTTTTGGTAGTTGCAATACCTTCTAGAAAAAGTTCTTCAATTATTCTTCTTTAACAATTACACAATTTCTCATTGTTTCAGGGAGGCAAACCATGTGGTAGAATTTATTGCTAACAAAGAAATTGATGATCAATGGTTTTATAAGGAATTTTCAGACAATGAAATTCCTTCCTTAAACAAAGTTACCTTCCATGTGAATCTTCTAGGGGAAATAACAAGTACTACAAACACCAATACTTTTGTATTCCTAGGGATGGAATGATAGTTCACATGCTTTTCTCACAATCATAATTTTAATTTCTCTAGCTTTATCATTACTATATATGCTTCATTTGGCAGAATTGCTATCTATTTTTCATGGTCATTGGTAATCGATTTCATTAGAGAAGACAAAGCTTCACCATCATATTTTATCATTACCTTTTGTGGATCCCTTCGCCACTTGGTCTATATTAAACATCATCATCATTTTTGGTTTGCGTCATTCAACTTTGCATATTTAAATATTGGTTGACATGTGTTCTAATTTTGGCTCACCCACCAATAAATATTGTAATCATTCCATTTTATGTTTTGAGTTCCTTCTTCAATTGCTCTTATGCTTAGGGGATCACATTACTTCTCCCAATGGTAATCAATCTATTGCATTTTGCAATCATTTGTATATGCTTGGTACCTTCACATGATCTTTAGCTTGGCATATCTCGTGTGAAGCTGACTATATGGCTTTTGCACTCATGATATTTTATGTTGGGGGCTTTCACATGTTGATCTTAATTTTGTGAGTCCAATGGCATATATATTCACATGTGAGTCGGTATTACTATTTTTTATTACAATCTAATATTTAAAACCGAAATGGATTTCCATTTCTAGTGGTGTATCATGAGTTCTATATTGTTTTTAGTTACTTATAATTGTGTGTGAGAATATGTGGAATAATTAAAAAGGTAAAATAACACACCAATAAGACATTATATCAAAGAAACTAATTAAAAGATAAACAAAATCTCAAACAACAGTTTCTTCAAATGTGTTCCATTGTCCTCTATCTCCAAGGATTGGATGCAGGTTACTGGTTCTCAAGTTGTGTAAGCAACAACTTGTTGGAATGAAAACTTAGGAGAATGAGATTTATGCAACATGCATGTTTATTTGCTAAATTATTGAAGCTATGAAGTTGAAAAACTGAAATGCTACGAACTTGAGATGCTATGCTAAAATGTTGATTCAAATGAAACTATAGTAACTATGCTAAATTCACAAAATCTAGGATCCTTTTCAACTCACAAGAGGGTTGTATTTATAGATTTTTGGAGGCAAGAATCTAGTTGGCAAAGATCAACGGTTGAATTCAAACCTGTCAAGATGAACGGTGAGAGATTGAGAAGTTGAGAGAAATATGGAAGGTTGAGAGAATAATGGAAGATGTTTCCTCCTACACAACATTCTCCATTAAAAAATGAAGGAAAATTGCCATTTGTGTACTTCATTTATGAGAAGTTAGTTGGTAGTTGAGGATAAATCCCTAATTAAATAAATAAATTTATTTAATTACATGTGACAATAAATTTAGAAGCTTCCATAATTAAATAATTCATATTTAATTATATGTGAGAGAAAAATTAGAAAGTAATTAAATATTTAAAATATTTAATTAAGTGTGAGATGAGGAAAGTTTACAATTAAATATCAACAATATTTAATTATATGAAGAGTGAAGAATTAGAAAGCATTTAATTAAATATTTGAAATATTTAATTAAATGTGGAAAATGAATATCATTTAAATTTAAAATTTAAACTTATGATAATTATTATAAATAAATTGTGAAATCTATTTAGTTAATTAAGAGGAAGGTGGAAGTTGGTAATAATTAAATAAACTTATTTATTTAATTAAATTGGAAGAATTAGAAAGTGAACGATATAAATAAATAATTAAATTTATTTATATGTAGATGAGTTTAAAAAAAAATTAATTAAATAATTCATATTTAATTAATTAACAAGTTTGATTAACTGTGACCATTTTTAGGTGTATACATTTTTCCCCTCTTTCAAGTGATGTGTTTTACTCATTGCTTCAAAGAATTTTTCAGATGACGAAAATTTGCCCCTGACTTTGAAAAATTGACTAATGATACTATATGCCTCCTCGGGAGATAAATCGCATGATTTGAATGATGATGATGATGATTGAAAGAATTGAGATGATTTTTGGAGAGAAATCATCGATTTATCTCTTGAAATAGTGCATTTCCTAGTTAAAATAACTTCTATTTTTTTTATCCCCTTAAAAGGTGGAAAAAGTAAAAAGTCATTGTCATTTGAATAGTAGCTTTTTGTAGTTTTCAGAGCTCTAAGAAGGATTTTTGAGATGTTGATCCACTATGAGCACCACTAATTTGAGTGAGCCCTCTGTCATAAGAGACCACCAGCCTACGGACCTTTGGTAAGATTGCTTGATCCTTCTTTCTGAATTTTTAACAGATTTTTGGTGAATTTTTTTTTTATTTTCAAATTCTACTTTAGCGCATAGGTTTGTGCTTTAGTGCATGTGAACCTTAGATTAGTAGATAGGATAGCTAGAATAGCACATCCAACTTGGTGCATCAATGAACTATTTTAGCACATAAGCTAGAATGGTGCATAGGAGTTGATAGAATAGTGCATCCGATGCTCAAATAGTGCATAGGCTAGAATAGCGCATACACTAGATAGATTAGCGCATACCCTTGATAGAATAGCACATAGGATAATTAGCACATAGAATCTCTATTTTAGCGCATCCATGGATAAAGTAGCACATTGATGATTTAGCACATTGATGAACTATTTTAGCACATCCATGAATTTTTTCTGATTTTGCATTTTTGAGATTGATATGATGCTTTCTTGATGATTGTTACTATATTAGACAACTGATTTGATGATTTTGAATAACACCAAGGATAGAATAGGTTGATTGTGGTAATGATCTAATAAATTTTTCTTCACGCTTGAAGAACAAATAGTAAAATGATTATGATAAATTTCCTTTCATAATTTGAAAAACAAATAGTAGAAATGATGTTGATGTTGAGCTGATTGGCTGTTAAATTTGTTTCCATGTTTGATGAAAAACAAATAGTAAAGACGATGTTGATTTTGAGTCGATTGGTTATTAAATTTTTTCCATGTTTGAATGAACAACAAATAGTAGAATTTGATAAATTTGTCTTCTTGTTTGAAGAACAAATAGTAAAATGATATACTGATGATGTTGATATGATTCACTTGATTAGAAATGATTTGCTTGACGATTTTTTTGATAATCCTTGTTGATGATTTGATCCAAATGTGATTGATGTTATAGGAGGATTTTAATATCCTTCAGATCAGAGAGAGATTTCCTCGTACATGGGAGATAATCACCAGACTATCTTAGCCAAAGATAGGGGTTATTGTTAGATCTGGGTTGGGTTCCCTTCTCAGGATCCCATAGTATAGGGTCAACAAGGCACTATTGACTGCATTATCCGAGAGATGGTATAGTGAGCATAATACCTTTCACTTGTCAACTGGAGAGATCACTGTGACACCTGAGGATGTGTATAGGATTCTAGGCATCCCGGTAGTTGGTAAGCTTGTGATTTATGATCACAAGGAGACTGGGGGTACAGATGCATTACAAAGAGTCTTCTAGGATGCTCACATTGGTGGGTATGAGATTGCATGGAGAGACATGGTACAAGGTTATGCCCCACTTCCATCAGTTCTAGAAGGTTTCATTGGTGGCTTCCTTTGTCCTGATCGCAGGTCAAAAGGACTATCAGTAGGCTGGGGTTAGATTCTGGAGGACATGATCCTCCATCAAACTAGATATACATGGGGATCTTGCATGCTTACCCATCTATACCATGATCTTCATCAGGTGGTATATATAGATGGGAAGATTATATCATCTAGGGTCACTCTTCTTCAGATTGGGGCATGGGAGCACATCACCATTACCTATCCTATTGTTTAAAGAGATCGCCTGCTTGGTTATCCATATGTATATGCATACACAGGTCCCCTTCTTCAGCCTATGTTGGGAAAATTAGAGTACTGGTAGAAAATGTTAGATTATATGGATATAGTCATCTGGAGACAGGCACAGGCATAGGATGAGGCATAGGCACAAGTGCAGGGCCAGGCTGAGCAACCACACAAAGTAGAGGATATAGGTGAGGTGGTTATGGATATTGATGAGGAGGAGGATTTAGAAAACTCCGATGATAGCGATGATGATGTGGAAGACAGAGGTGGTGAGGGTGGTAGAAAAATTTGTCTTTGATGTTCCCTTTAGGATGAGGCCTCACATAGCTAGAGTGGTGGACCAGCTGAGTACTTCAGCTCCACGCATTACTATCAGAGCTCTGTCATAGAGACAAATTGATAGTCTGTAGGAAGAGGTTCAGACTCTTCGGAGTCATCTAGCACAGGCACATGCTACTATTAGCTAGTTACAGGAATAGATTGTACAACCACCACCTCTTGAACCATAGGTAGCTTAGCTAACAGCAGAGCGAGACAACTTTAGAGAGCGATGCATTCAGGCAGAGGGAGTACAAGAGAAACTCATGAGGTTAGTTGAGAGCACCTCCATTGGAGAGGTTGTGGCAGAGGGACTAGAGATTTCTTGTCAGGTAGAGTACTATAGGATGAGATAATTTGAGGTAGTACCTGTTGAGCAGAGGATAGCCTATACATAGTCAGGCACCTGATCATGGACCCATTCACGTACTCATACCAGGAGTGTGTGAAAACCTGTGAAACAAGAGATTTGTGCTTCTGGTAGTAGAGACCCAGCGAGACATACCACTTTCGGAGGCAACAGTAGTCATGCTCCACATCTAGATGCCCCTCAGTGATGATTATGGATACACCTTGTCATTGTATTTTACATATATCATGCTCAGACATTTGATATCTTTGTACACATGGACATTTATTTTGATGAGATTATGATATGCAATGGTGATTTGATATGTGTGCTTCATTGATTTATGTATGCATTTTTACTTCTATATGCTATGTGGTTTATGATTATGCATGCTTCTGGATGAGGATATATGCACTTTCATATGAACTATAATGATGATGCTTTTGTTTTACTGTGATGTATGCTTCTATGATGCTGATACAATTTTTATGATGCATATGCTGTCAAACATGATGATATGATGTAATATGAATTATTTTCCTATATGATGTATGTAATGAATGAAATGGATGCATATTTCTTTTTATCAATGTATGACTATGCAAATGATATAAAATGAATAATAATGATAATGAAAATGATGTGAAAAATGAGGTGAAATATAAATGATGAGATGAATGATTAATGAAATGATATGCAATAATGAATGATATGCACATGATAGGTAAATGATATGCACATGTTATGAAAATGATATGAGATAATCCAATATGGATAATGATTATGATAAAATGAATAAGACCTAATAATGATAATGATGAATAATGATATAAATGATGTGATAATGGAAATATACAAATGTAAATGAAATGATAATGATAACCTAAATGAAAAATGATAATGAAATGAGATGCAATAAATGTCCAAGTGTACTCAATCGACATCTTACAAGATATATGAAGTATTTCAAACCTCCAAAAATCTATTGTACAACCCTAAATGCAAATCTAAATGAATCATGCAAACCTAGAAGATAAAAATGAACCATTCTCCTATTTTTCTTTCTGTAAGCCAAATCTGTCCGTAATTTTCATCATCGAGCCTTTTGATATGTTGAAAGTTAGTGCAAGCATCAAAGGGGATATTAGAACCAATGATGACCTAAGTACTGCTTCCATGATGTTTTATGTAGCAAGTTAATACAAGAATCAAGGTATAATTGAACCAAGATGACCTGAGTATTGTTCGCATAAACAAACAAAAGTTAACCATTTTCCTATGCAATTTTTGAAATGTCATCAATGATATATCCCATGACAAATTTCCACAATACTAGTGATTAGCTTATAGACAACAACCAAAGAAAAATCATACTCCTTCCTTGTGATCCTAGTTCAGTACATCACTGAACCACTCCAAAGATATAATGTCATCAAATGTCAAAAAACAATTAAACTTATGCTTTAAGTTTGTCATTCATTTTGTTCAGATTAAGATCATCCAATTTGTTTTAGTTTTCTATCAAACAATCATTTAGACCCAGTTTTGAATGGATAATTTGTTGTTTCTGATATTTGAATACTTGACACATGTTGTCATTTTGTTTTCCAAGAAGTTCCAAAAAGATCATTTCCCCCAATGATCCTACACTTTGACTCTTGATTAGACACAACTATTGCTAAGGATAACATTAATCATCAAGCCATGATGAAATCCTTGTTGTTTCAAGGAAATGTTTGGATGCATGATGCGAATGTGATGGCTAGGCATGTATGTGATGTTAATGAAAGATGGATATGCAGAATGTATCCTAATAGATGAGAGAGTCAAAGAAATCACAAATAATGCTTGTTTGCTAGGTTTTCACCATTTATTTTTATTGCACTTTTTTTTATTTTATGATTTTTTTGTATTTTTGTATTTTTGTATTTTTTCTATGTCAAAAGATGCATGTTTGCCAGGTTTTCACCTTATGACACATCTTTCCAGTTTTTATGAATTTTTTCATGACTTTTTATATTGTTTTTGATATTTTTCTAGGACTTTTTATATTGTTTTCGATATTTTCAGATATATAACTTCTTCAGGTGGATGTTGTTGGTCGGATCTTCAAGCAAGTCTCCTTCTGATGTTGATAGTTAATATGCCCCTGATTTATATGTTGCAATGATAATGAATGGGCCCAACCAATTAGGCTCAAACTTTCCTTTCTTTTCATGATAGTAGTAATTATGAGGGTTTTCTTTGAGAACTAAGTCACCCACTTGAAAAGCTCATGGTTTGAATCTATGATTGTAGCTATGGGAGATAGCCTGTGTATATCCCTTTTAATGTATAACTACATTTTTTCATCATTCAACAAGCAGTTCTAGCTCTTGTAATCTTGATACTCTGTAATCCTCATCATTTATTAAACCCTTCAGTGATACTCGAAGCGAGGGAATCTCAACTTCTAATGGAAAAATAGCTTCTACTCCATAAACCAAAGCATATGGGGTAGGACTTGTTGGTGTACGAATACTTGTTTTGTATGCCCACAATGCTAGATTTAATTGGACATGGCAATCACAGCCGACGTCATTTATTGTTTTCTTCAAAATCTTTAGAATTGTTTTGTTTGAAGCCTTTTCTTGGCCATTTCCCTGTGGATAATAAGCTATAGAGAACTAGTGTTGGATGTGAAATATTTCACCAAGTTCATCAACATCTTTATTTTTGAAAGGTCTTCCATTATCTATAATAATGGAGTTGGGAATGCCATACCGACATATGATATAGTTCAAAATGAATGAGGAATTTTATTTGCCAATAATAATTGTTAGGGGAACAAATTCAATCCACTTAGTAAAGTATTTAGTGGCTATGATAATGAACTTGTGTCCATTTGATGATGATGGATTTATCTTGCCTACCAGATAAAATCCCCACTGAGCAAAAGGCCATGTTATGGTGAAGGGTTGTAATTCCTGAGTAGGAGAATGCATGAGATTCCCATGAATTTGATACTTTGAGCATTTCTTTACAAAGATGAATGATTCTTTCTCCATGGTCAGCCAAAAGTAACCCATTCTAACAAGTTTCTTTGCCAAGGTTAGTCCACTTGAATGTGTCCCACAAATACCACCATGTACCTCTTGTAAGGCCTTTTCTGATTCATCGTGTTTGAGACATCGAAGGAGGGTACCATCAAGACCATGTCAGTACAAGACATCAACAATTAAGGTGTAACAAGAAGATTGATGTATGAAATTCCTTTTCTGATTTCTAGAAAAGTCTAGGGGAAAAATAGTATCTTTTAGGTAAGAATAGATTTGGCCATAGAAGGGAGAATCAGAACTGGTTAAATGGAAAATGATTTGGGTTTTCGGATTATCATAGGCAAGAGAAAACAATTGTTCCACAAAAAAATCATACCGTGCTTGGTTCTCTGACAAGTGGAGGAGTGATACAATTGTAGCCATGGTGTCTGCAACTTTATTATCAGTACGCAAAATTTGTGTGAACTTGATATCAACAAAGTATTTCTTGAAATTGTTCACCATTCTCTTGTAAGGCATTAAATTGTCATCCTTAGTTTGATATTCATCATTGATTTGATTTATGACAAGTTGTGAATCACCAAAAAATTGCAGTTATGTGATCTCTAGTCTACTACAATTCTCATTCCAATTACCAGTGCCTCACACTCAGCTATGTTATTTGTGCAAGGAAACATTAGGCGATAATATTTTGGAATTGTATGTCCTTGAGGTGTGATGAAAATAATTCTTTCCCCCGAACCATGTTGAGTGTACGAGCCATCAAAATAGAGTGCCCATGACTGCTTAATGGCTGTTGTGAATACATCAACATCATAAAAATTAATGTGTATTGGATGTTTTACTTGCATTGGTGCTTCTTCCAATTAATCTTCTATTACCTATCCTTTTATAGCCTTTCGATCCACATAATGAATGTCTAACTCACTCGAGATCATGACCCATTTAGCCAATCTACCAGTTAAGGTTGCCTTACTTAGAATCTATATTTTAGTGGATCAATCCTAGCCACAAGCCTTATTGTATGAGCTAGCATATAGTGTTGCAACTTTTGAGAAGTAAACACCACTACCAAACAAGCTATTTCAATGAAGGTTTAATTTAATTCATGGCTTGTCAAAGTTTGACTGATGTAATATATTGCTCACTCCTTTCCTGTTTTGTCTTCTTGTGCCAATAATGCTCCCAAGGACACTTCTGTGGCAAAAATATACAATATGAGCGGTTCACCTTGCATTGGTGGAATCATTAGATAATGCTTTATTTGATCAAATTTTGCTCCACATATGTCTTCCCATTTAAATGGAACATTCTTACATAAAATATGAGTGAATGGTAAAATATTATCTATCAGTTGTGCAATGAATCTCATGATGGATTGCAACCATCCCTACAATGAGCATAGTTGACTGATGTTCCTTGGTGGTGGCATATCAAGGATTTCTTGTACCTTTGTTGGATCCACTTCAATTCCCTTTTCTGACACAATATATCCTAGAAGCTTTCCAGATTTCACCCCAAAGACACATTTGTTTGGATTAAGTCTGACTTTGAATTTTTCCATCCTGTCAAAGAGTTTAGACAAGATATCTAAATGTCCTCTTGTGTGTGATTTGGCTAAAAGAATATCGACACAATCCTCCATGAATGTGTGCATCATATCATGAAAAATGGTAGTCATTTCTCGTTGAGAAGTAGCTCCTGCATTCTTGAGTCCAAAAGACATTACACTCCAGCAATATGTACCCTAAGGATATGTGAACGTTATTTTATCTTGATCTTCCAGTGCAATATTTATCTGGTTGTATCCTGAAAACCCATCCATTAATGAATACATAGCATGTCTAGCAGTCAAATCCACAATGATATCTATGTTTGGTAGAGGGAAATTGTCCTTAGAACATGCCTTATTTAAATCCTTGAAATCTATAAAAAATTTGATTCTTCCATCTGGCTTTGATACAGGCACGATATTGGATATCCATTCTACATAGTCTATAGACCGAATGAATCCGACATCTAACAATTTATTTAACTCCTCATTAACCAATAATGCAACATGTGGATTCATTTTTTCTGAGGTTTTTCTTCACAGGTTTTGCCCCCGGCATAATAGATAAATGATGGATGATGAGATTTGGATCCAATCAAGGCATATTTGCGTAGGACCATGCAAAATTGATTTGATTGTTCTTAATAAATTCTTTGAATCCATGGATTTCCTCTTCTGTTAATGATGGAGCAAGTTGCAAGACTTTGGGTTGTTCCATAGTAGCTAAATTGATCATCGTTGTTGGTTCTATTAAAATTGAAGACCTTTCCTAATAATGCTTAGGGAGAGTGTCAAGTTTCCCATCTTCCAGTGCCTTTGAAAGGTTTTCACTATTAGATATGCTTTTTATTTTTCTCTTTTCATGATCTAATATTGTCTTTGTTAGGTTTTCACCATTAGATCTTTCTTTTATGTTATTAATTTTGTAGTAGATAAACTTGGCACTTTCCTGTCAGAGAGTTTGATCCTGTGATTCATTGATGGAACTTGTTTCCGGTTTGGATGAACAAAGAAAGTTTATGATGTTTTCATCATTGGGAAAAGTTAGGATATCAATTGGTGCAATTTTTTCCCAATCAATGAGTTTGGGATGGACCAAGGAAAATGGATCATCAGGTTGGGTAAGGTCACTGGCCATTAAGGTCATGATGCTATCATCACCTTCATTATGGGAAAGATCTATGATGGTATCCTCCTATTGATGATTTGTCTCACTTTGAATCGAATAGTCCTCGCTCGAGTCATGATCACTTAGTAGAACATAATCAAGTGGAGGCCTTGAGCTTTCCCCTTGTATGAATGTAGGTGTGAATTTTTGTATGAACTCCACTTGTTTATCTTTCCAGAATTTATCATCAAAGATGGTGTCCCATTCATATTCATTGGAGTCAGTGTTAGAATTGTCTTCTTGAATTCTAAGAAATTTTTCAGCTAACTCCTCATTATATGTTCTTTGCACTTCTTCTTCCTTTGTATCTTCACCATATCCTAACCCAGTTTTATCTTTTGTGTGCATTGTTTTTAGTCTAATAGGTTCAACAATACCCTCCTTTATTTTTCCTATAGGGCCATTCCCTTCATAACCCATTTGTTGCATTATTGTATAACCTTTTCCATATTTATTTGTGGGTAACTTTACATGTTGTATTGATTCATCTTCATCTTTATAGATCCAATCAAGGATAGTTCTATCTTCTGTTTCATTTTCTTGAGTATCTGCTTTGATAAATCTTCCATCAAACTTGGTGATGGGAACTAAAGCTTGTGTGCTTGAGGCTAAAGCTATTGTAGCCTGTTGTAGGGATGTTGATGTTTGACCATGGGATCTTGGAGACATGGGTAGATTGGAGAGACATAAGGAATATTCTCCCACCTCATTATCTTTAAATTTTATCTTGGTGCCAAAATTACTTATCATTTCTCTTGCTTTCTCATTGTGCTTAGAGGTAGAAATGGCCAAAGCCTCTCTATTATGTGGGATAAATGTGTCTTGAGTTGCTCTAAGATTAGAACAAGTCTAACTGCTAATGTGATCGATCAGTATTGTTACTTCTTGTCCATCATATGGAAACTTCAAAAATTGATGATAAGTAGATGGAACTGCTTGCATGTCATGGATCCATGGGCGACCCAAGAGTATGTTATAAGATAGATCCCAATCTAGACCCTGACAAAAGGTATTCTTCACAATAGTTCCCACTTTGATCGGTAACATTATGAGGCCTTTGGAAGCTCTTTCCTCATCATCATATGCTTTGATTGTAATTTTCCTTCTTGGATCTATAGATTCTATTGAATATCCCAAAGCAAGGACCAATTTAAAAGTAAAAATGCTTAATCCGGCTCCTCCATCTATTAGGACACATCTAATTCGGGCTTTATGAAGCATGACCTCTAGGTGAAGTGATGAATTATGGGGATGGGTCATGGATGAGTCATCCTTCTCAGTAAAGGATAAACATGTGGGTGAGGACAAGTGTCCCACCATGGCTTGAAATTTATTAATATCTAGATCAAGAGACATAGTTGTGTCGATGAGTGCCTTTTCTAGAATGTACTTATGTGCGTGTGATATTTTAAGGAGCTCCAAGATAGAAATTTGGGCTGATGTTTTCCGTAGTTGATCAACCAAATTGAATTGACTCGGAGGGGGAATTTCTACCTTAGATGAACTTCCCTTTACAATGATTTTGGCCTATCCCCTTGTTGTAGCGTTCACCTCTTGATATTATTGCTTTCCTTTTATTCTGATAGCATTGATTTTCTGATCATCAATATAAATATGATTGATAATGGTGTCATAGAAATGATTCACATTCTTTCCTTTGTCACCTGAAGATTCCCCTTTTTGATAATTGGGGAGAGGATCCTTGAATTCCTGATGATCATCATTGGCATTATGTCCCTCAACCATTATGGTATGGTTACCAATCAAATCCTGAACGAGATTCTTTAACCCTTGGAAATTATTTTTCTTATGACCTTTGCACCTATGATATTCACAAAAGTGTGAGTCATTCCACGATGGTGGTTTAAATCGAGGCTATAAATCTCTTTGTGGTAGCAATTTGATAGAATTTTGATTCAACAATTCTTTAAGAATGGATTCTAAAGACTGGCCCAAGGGAGTAAAACTTTGTCGATTTGAGAAAAAATGAGATTTGGGCACATTTGAATGTTTATTATTGCCAAGATTATTACCATAATTTTTGCTCACATTTCCTTGGTTACTAGAATTTCTAGAATTATTGCTATGTTGAACCCTTGATACATTAAGAATGGTAGGCTTTATATTCATGTTGTTAGCATCTACCACCCCATCATTCACAACATTTTTATTTTGAGTCCAAAATCATGATTTGTTGTTGTTGTTGCTATTTGGTAAAACTCCTCACTTGACCAAGGATCCTTCAAAGGTAATCGCATTTTCAATCATTTTTTCAAATGATTGAGGACAGTGAAGGTTTATCCTATAACTCATCTCTTCATTCAGGCTATCGATAAAAAATTCCATCTTTTGCTTTTCAGGAACAAGACGGGAATATGTTGAAAACAACCTTCTCCACCTTTGTAAGAATGTGGTGAAAGGTTCCCCAATCTTTTGTTTTCCTTACATAAATTAATCATGGTTATCTGCTGTTGTATATTAGGAGTATTACGATATGAACTTATTTATTAACTCCTCAAATGTTCTAATGGAGGGAGTGATCTTGGAAAGACACTCCATGGATTGTCCACCCAAACTTCATGGAAACAATCACATTAAGTAGGTATCTTCATGAGCGAACTCTAAGCTCATGTTTCAAAAATCCCTCACATGATCAATGGGATCCGTTTTCCCATTATACCTATCAAACTTTGGGATTTCATAATGTTTTGGAAAAGGAAGCATTTGAAGACTCCTATCAAATGGATATGGGAAGATATCATCCAAAACATACTTCTTTGTTGTAACTCCTTGAATTTCCTTTATTTTCCCTTGTAAGGCTTTTATCTGTTGAGTATGAGCACTAAAATCGTTAAGAGGGGCTTCAGGATCCTCTCTAATCCCTTTTTTATCAAAATTGGTGGGTAGCTTAGCTCCTCGATTAACTAATGAAAGGAAATATCTTTCCTTGTTTCATTCCAAAACTCTATCCATGAGAGTATGGAATTGAGGATCCTATTCTACTTCTTGAAGCATTTCTTCTATTATCTCATCTCTATTAGGATTATACCCAGTGCAAACTTTGTGAAAAGGATTTTCCTCCCTATCACCATTATTGATTTTATCACCCATGTTGCTTAATGTACTTTCCTTTTCATATCCTTCTATGTGCTTTAAAGATCTTGTGACAACAGGCATAAGCTTTTTCTAAATTTCCACTAACTTTGATCAAAAGAATGAAATAGTACAATTTTGATGGATCTCTAAGTCAGAATAGAATGAAGATTCTATTGATATGACTTATGAAATTTCCAATCTTTAGCTTGTGATTCCTTGATTGAAAGGATGATAATCCTGTTTGTGGGAATAAAACCAAAAATTAAAAATAAAGATGATTTTGCACTTTTTGAGGTTTGATCATAGATTTGTAAAAATAAGAATTTTTATAAATGCCTAGTGTTTCCTAAGCTCTCTATTGCAAAAATTGATTGGGACGATTAGAGTACACAATTGTTGGTTGGGGAATAAAAGAGGAACCAATAGGTTGAATGTGATTATGCCTTTGAGAAAGAGCTATTCTTTGAAAGAAAGCTCATGAATATAATGGTTCTAAAGAAAATTCACCAGTGAAACCTCTAACGAAGTCGTGATATCAATGAATAAAGGTTTTGTGTTCAGGCAAAACCTTTCAACTTTGGTATAAAATTTTCTTCTTTTTCAATATCTTCTTATAACTAAGAGATTTATTTGGCTTCTTAATCTTCTTCTCTAGGGACTTCTTGGAAAAAGTTACAGACTTCCGGACCCTAAGCAAAGAAAAAGACTAGACTGAAATGGCAGATTTTTGGGTGTCAAAAAACTACCCAGGTTCAGAATACAGATGCTCTAAAATTTTCAGCAAATGCGCTAAAGTATCCAACCTATGCATCAAACTATTCCACGTATGTGCTAAAACAGAGCATGAATGCACTAAAACATAGCACATATGCGCTAAAACAAAGCATGAATGCACCAAAATAACACACAAATGCGCCGAAAAAGTGCACAAATGCACCAAAATAGAGCACAAATGCATCGAAACAGAGAACAAATGCGCTGAAACAAAGCACAAATGTGTCGAAATAGAGCACAGATGTGCTGAAACAGAGCAAAGATGTGCTGAAATAGAGCATAAATGCACTAAACTATCCAATTATTGTACTAAGACTGACATGTTTTGATAGTTTGATGTTTTGGATGACCTTTATCTGATTAAATTTGGAAAAACACAACATATAGTGAAAAACAATTTTTTAGAAATCCTAAAATCTAAACAAAGAGTGTATGTTCTTGATATTTTCACAGGTATTGTGACGTAGATAAAATGGAATTCTTGCATAGAAACATGGTTAAATCTAAATCAAACAAAAAAGAATGAACTAAATGAACTAAACCAATAGAAATGATAATATGAAACAATCTCACCGAATATCAGTTCACCTCTTCGAATTATCTTGATTGTCCTTCTCCATTTTGTTGTATTGGTATTCTTGCCCTTAGATTCTCTATATATATGCAAGCATAGCCTGGATGTATTGTATAAGTGAAATATCAAAGATTATAAGCTCTTCTAAAAGTATTGATTTCGGGAGGAATAATGATAATGACAGGTTAATTTTAGAAATTGGGTTTTCGAACAATTGGCTCAGATTTGAAAGAGAGATCAATGGTCGAGATTGATGAATTTCATGCGATGTGAGTTCTGTGTCAATTAGAACGTGAGTTAGGAAACTCTATAGGATAAAGATTAAACTAGAACAATAATTTAATCTAGTGTTAAGACTGTACGAAAATAGAAAGACCAAGAGTTCAAGTTTAAATAAATGATTTAATCTTCACTTGAAAGTATTCAAAAATAGAAGAATCAGACTTTAAACAAAAAATATAAAGTTAGAACTCAAAGAATAATCTATTCGAATGCAAACACAAATTAATTAATTAAATAAATATATTTAATTAATAAATATGTTCATGCATATGAGTTAGAACTAGTTAATCGACTAGTTGTGACAGAGAGTTCTTTTGTAGAGATGATCGTATATCGAATCCAGAGATAACTGGTGGATTTAAATAGATCTCGAGTGAGATATTGAGTGAATAATTAGATAATGGAACAATGGAAGAATATGACAGAAACAATTAATTATGAATTAAATGTTAATTTAATTCAACATTCGAAATTGAAAGATTTAATTAAACAAATAATGATAATTTATTTAATTGACTAAAAAGATTAATTGAATAATTAAATAATGAATATTTAATTAGAGTTGAAATATGATAAAAGGGTTAATTAAATAATAAATTATTTAATTAAGAAAAGAGAATTAATTAGTTAGCGACATAATTAAATAAATATGATTTATTTAATTAATCAGAGTTGAATAAAGATCACAATGAATTAATCAAATAATTAAAAGGTTATTTAATTAATAGAGGAAAGATGTGTTTAAAAATTAATTAAATAATAAACATTAATTAATCATGACCATGGACATTAGATAATTATGTTGAAAGTGGTACCCGCAGTCTTAGACCAATTTTTGGTGTCTACAGTTTTCCCCTCTTTGATACAATGTCATTTCAGCATTGTGTCAAATAAAATATGCCCTGATCATGCCCTAGTATGAAATAGGTTAGGGTATGCCCCCTCGGGAAAATTGACAATTTTTTGAATAACTTAAAAAAAAAATCAAGAAATATTCTCGATAAGTCAATTTGATTGCCAAAAATGATATGGAGTTAATATAATCGAATTTGGAAGTTTTAGGGACATGTACGAGTCAATAGAAGTTAGAATTTTAAACGGACAATAGACAGGGTTAGAAGAAATGCCACCCAAACCCTAGGCATAAATAGAAATTAGGGTGAAAACCAAGTCATTTGCAACCGAAAGATTTGAAGAATTGAGAATTTAGCTCTGATTATTCGACGAAAAATGTCTCCACTTCCATACACTGCACATCGCATATATCGGATGTGGACCTTCCAACAACCAACCAACGCAAGACCCCTGGTATGTACCCTAAAATGACCTTTTGAAATTTGATTTTGCAGGTAGTTTTACGCCTTGAAATTTTATTTTTCAAATGTTGTCTTTCTGGTTCAACGCATATGTGTTCGTACGCAATGCATCTGTTTGCGGAATGACGCATATGTAAAATAACGTCTAAGCATTTTTAGGTCATTTGGGCATTAAACACATTTGTATTTTAATGCACCATATGTGAATATCTATATCGCATTTGGGTTTTGCTTTGGCGCATGTAGAACAGTGAAACGCATTTGAGAACTTGAATCACATATGCATAGGTAGGCAAGTAATTTGCACCACATATGAAATTTTTGTGATGCATTTTCTTTTTTTTCTGAATTTAATGATTCGGCAACACATGTGAAATATGAAACACATATACCTAGTGTTGCGACACATGTGTAATCTTGCACTGCATTTGATTGTGTGAACTGCATTTGACTATCAAATTTTTGAATTTTTTTTTATAAAACTTGAATAATTTGACGTTTAACATCTTGGTTGAATGCCTTATGTAGGTTATCTTAGATCCTATCTATACTCGGCAGTCACAGGTGGATACCTTTGAGCTAAGAGAGCGATTAGTGAGCATTGAGAAAAATTTGTTATGGAGACTGGGAGTGCATCCTAAGTTGACTATTCCCACGATTCAGACAAATAGAGGTATGCTTACTCCCTTGTGTGAGCGATGGCATACAGAGACCTCATCATTTTATTTTCCTACTGGAGAGGCAAATTTTAGCTTAGAGGATGTGTATAGGATCCTTCAACTACCCATCAGAGGAGAGAGGGTGATGTACAATACACATCGCGGATATAGCGAGATTATCGGATTTTATGTTTTTAATGATATTAGGAGATTAGGGATAAATCATTATGAGATTAGATGATAGGTATTAGGTGATAGATATGAGAGGATAGATTGTATACTATGTACATTGATTGGAGGGATAGTTCTTCCTAACTGACGAGGTCATGGATTTCCTATCGGGTGGGGAGAGATGTTAGTTGGGATGTTGGAGAGAGAGGTTGTGTATGCTTGGGATCCCTATCTATTAGGCATGCTTTATTTTCATCTACATGATATATTATACATAGATGCACAGTCTATGAGTTGTGAGACTACTCTTGTCATGGTTTGGGTATGGGAGCGTATTGTTGTATTTTTTCCTCCTGTTACTACGGCAAGGGCAGCTAGATCTCCTTATGTTTTTCGGTATACAAGAAACATTGTAACAGAGTCATGTAGTTGATATAGGTTTTTGTAGATGTTGGCATTTTTTATAACCCAATAGAACTCACAAGAGCTTCTATGAACTTGCCACGCTCAATTCTTAAAGCCTTGAAAGCACTGTGCCAACTTAACGAGAAGATAGTAGTAAAGCCACTATCTATCCTACACTTCAGACTCTGTAAGATCCAGGAGGGTTTTCCTAAAACACGTTGTCATTTATGATTGAAATAATTTTCTCACATATGGACAAACAACTGATAAATTCCTGCTAATGTCAAAAGAGATAAACCTTTAAGAAATTGGCTACTCCTTAAAAGAGTTCGAATCTATTTAACCAGGAATCAAAATTACACCTAAGTGTATTGATATGAGTTATATGAATGAAATTTCCTGAAGCCATAACACAAAATACAAAGGATGAAGATCATTCAGAGTTCCAATGCCATATCCTAAAGCATAGAGTCAAAAGGGAAATTGAACTATAGGGTAACTTTCATCTAAATCACCTATGACCTATATGAATAGCATTACAATCCATATATCAATACTCGAATTTATTACTCCTTGATAAATCCTATATGTTAATTCGCATAAACTTAATGGATAACTGAAGCATTTAGCTGGTCCTTTGAACCAGAGCTATAGTCAAACATAATCCACAGTAAATAACAAATGGAGATTAATGAAAAGCATCTTGGATCGATACTTCATTAATAATTCATGCAAACTATTACAATAGGAGAGAAAATAAACCAAAACAATCACAAGGTTGACATAAGCATGCTCAAGGACCCCATGATTTACTAAGTTTGCATATCTGACTCAAAACTTCAAAGCCTAGACACATTTTCCCTCTACATTACTTGACTCTTATCTTACATATCTTGAGTGATTTCAACAAACCCTCTCTCGGCCTAGAATTCCCTTTTATAAAAACAAGGGAGCCAACAAGCTTCAGGCCGGAGAGTACACATGTTCATTTTTTACTGGACTGCTTATCTCTAATCAGTTATCTTACATAATTTTTTAGTAAGAGAGGAAAAGCTAAAACAAAAATGATCATTAGTTTGTTGTGGAGGAAGATAAACCATTGCTCCAAGAGTCACTCACCTTACACCAAAGCATCTTTAACCATTTTTGTACTTATTTCATTTGAACATCCTATACTTGAATTTGAAGAGAGAAAGCATTTTAAAATATAATATCAAAGGCCAAACCTATAGTTTTCATGACCAAATTGCAATTCTCAGTCGGGACATTCACAATTCAAGTTCATTAGTGAACACCCTTTTCCATGACTCAAAATCCTCCTCAGATAGCCAATTGAAAGCCACCACCTGATCCACCATATTCTGGTAAGGTGCAAACTTTATCATCAATGACGTGGCCGTTTTATCAAAGTTATCTAGGAAACTAATGGCAAACAACAACTTTTCCAATGTGTTTTCCAACATGCAAATATCAACATTTTTGCATATCTCATGTGTTTGAGCAATCATTATATTACTCATCTGCTCCTTCCATGCCTACAAAGGCTTGACTTTATCTTGACTATGCAAAATATGAGGTAGTGGAGTCAAGTCCTTTCCATCATAAATATCCTTCAATGTTTTGATTTTGGACTCCATAGGAGCAACAGACCCCTGGAACTTTTGCTCCACAATACCCTTAACAAATTGATATGTTGTTATGATTGTAGGGTACTTGTCCCCATGCTGTTTTTCCCCAACTGCCATAAATTTTAACTTCTCCATTCTAGGGACCCATCTATTTAGCAAAGGGATAGCCAATTCTCTATCCTTTGGAAACAAATTCAAGTTCTTGCAACATTAAAGTATAATTTGCATGAACACTGTTCAACTTACTCTGGACCCGTTTATGTAAATACCCTAGTACAGTGTCAACAATCTTTGAGTTACTCCTTTCTGCTACATCCCGAATTTGGTTTACCATTTCCTTATATTTTTTAACCTGCTGGATTAACTCTTCCCTAGAAAGATCTCCACCCAAGCCACTAGCCCTTTTGATTGCAATAGGCACTTGTCCCATATTATATGGGACAATAGCCCAAGATTTCTCCCATGCAAAAGGTTGAGGCTGCTCTACTGGTGGGTCAAAAATAGTATGGCTAGAGCTAGCCTACCTTTGAGACCTCAAGGTTTCCATCTGTTGTCTCAGTAAGGACATCTCAATTTCAAATTCTGCCACCCTTTGCTGACTCTTATTATACTCAATAAAAATGTCATTATACTGGCTGCTCAGAGTATCTCAGTTTTTAGTTAAATCCTCCACAGTTGCCCTAGTAAATTTGGCAACATTCACAACCATGTCAACAACCTCCAATGCAGGAGTGTCAACAACTCTTTTTATAATCAAATGACCACCGAAGTTAGATGTTTCTACAACAACGAGATTTTGGGACCCAGTAGATAATGACCAAATTTCTAGAGCATCCCATTCCTCACTAAAGGTTGATCCTTTAAGTGCTAAGGCAGCCTCCTCAGTTGCAAGAAGCAGCTTATTGGCCCTTCTTACTGTGTCAAACACCACAACATCAGCAATATCTGATTCAGGGAGTAGCAATATTCCACAATTTTGAACCAGTGCCCTGCCCTGCTTTGGTGTGATTTCCTTAAACCCTTCCTTCATCTGCAATCTAACCCTCGACTAAATTACCTACTCTAGGAACTCTAGATGGAGACTTCTCTCATGTGCAACCTTCTCAGAATATAATGAGAGATGAGCTCTCCATACAAAGTCTTCAAAATCATGAGTATGAATAAAAGAGTCATCCATCATGAACTCTTTGCAATCCTCCATCCTCAAGTCGTCATTATTTGTAATCCCTTTGATCTCATCCTTCCCCAATCTTAGGGTGATTGCCTCTGAACTCATTGCAGTGTTAGCTTTGTTTAGTGGCATCTCTGAATTCATTTCATCTAGAGTTACAATGATGAGGTAGAGTTACAATGATGTCCTCCTCATCATTACCCTCACAGCCAACATCCCTTACACTTTCAGTCCTCTGCCTCTTTGGGGATGGTGGGTGAATCTGTTCTGAAAACCTTAGAGGAGAATCCAAGTCAATAGTACCAGGCACTTCTTGCCTTGGGAAAAATTGTGCGCCCCTCATTGTAACCTCCTCTATCCTACTTCCCTTTCTCCTAGAAAATACCTTTATCTTCCCTTGAGGCTGATAAGTAGGTCTCTCTTCAATTCTTACCTTAGGGTACTCCTCAACAACTTGTGATTTTCCCCTTTCTTCTACAATCCTTTCTACCCTTAAGACCCCTACTACGCTCTTAAACTTTTCAAGAGCATAAATTATCTTACTAAGCTCATCTTTGGCACCAGGTACAAGATCAAAACCAGTCATCTCTTTGTGTTTACTTCTTACAATTTTTTAATAGGAAATGAACCTTGCCTTTCTCTCATCTTGTAAGTTCAAATAAAAAATGTTCCTGATGATATCATCAGGAAAATAAAAGTTGTGGATGAAGGTCCCAGTCTGGTGCTGAGCCTTCATTTGGGAGATAAAACCCTCTAGATCATGGTTCCTAGAGCATGCAATCCTTAGCTTGTATGGCTTGAGCAATAAGTGCAAATTCCTCCACCCTCCCTTTGTCCTGACAAAATCGACGAAAGTTGTATATTCAGGGAAGAAAGATCCCTTCTTCTATTCAGTAGGAAAATGAAAATCCTGAGATGCTCCTAATTGCCTCATGATTTCTATGAAACCAAGTCTAAGGGGGGCCTCCCTGGGTAGAACAAATGGGATGGCATTTGTACCAAAAACCCTAAAAACTGTTGTACCATGATTGGGGATAATATCCCCCTAGTTATGTATTAAATTCAACTCAGGCCTTCTCTCCATAGGTCTTAGGAAATCGTGAATTTCCTTTGGAATCCTGGGGGAATAAAAAACCAAGGCCTTTCTTAACTTGGATCCGAAAACATTGTGAAAAGTTACATAATCGAACTTATAATCATGCATGTCTAGGACCCTAGTCCAATACTGGATAGGAATCTCAATGTCTCCTTATCTTTTGTTCAATTCCATATCTTTCTCAAACACACTTTGACCCCTATACAAAAACATGTGGATTAGTAGAGAAAACCATTTGAATCCTACCCAATTCTTCCCTAGCTTCAAAGCTGCTAAACCAGAATGCATTTTCTCTGCAAGGTAAGTGGAAAAATCATATACCATGTTATAACCCATGTGTTGGATGTTTACAGCCATATAAATCACATCTATAGGAAAAGTATTCTTCAAAACAATCCCCAGGACCTGACATAATGCACAAATGGTCTTCTTAAAATGGGGGGCGAAATAGTCCACTGGGAAAGGTTCAGGCTCATTCCCGCCAATAATAACTTTTCTCTGGTTCTTGCTTCTTCCCGACACAACCAAATGGGGTATCAAAAGGGATGTCCTGATCAAACCCTTGGTGTTTTGTATTCCTCCCTGAAGACCTCCAAGTTGATGGGAATCATATCTTGGCTCCATTCGTGCAAACCAAAAATCTTCATGATTTCCTCCCTGGTTACTTTTATCATTTGCTTGCCAAGATGTGTTCTGACTATTTGGGCCACAGGGTCGTATCTCACAACAATATCCTTTAATAGGTCTACATCCTCATAGACATTGGGTACCACCAGCTTACCTAGGTCCAATCTCCATGCATTACACAAAGGAACTGCCAAATTTCTATTCCCAAACCAGTTGGAAAACAACTGTCAGCCAGTGTATGGAAATTCGGCATCACGAATTGTACACTACTTATCCACTAAACCATCCTGAAGCAAGGGTCCATAAAACAATACCCTTCCCTCTTGCTTCTTGCTTGTAGAGGGCTTCAACAAATCAATAATATCTTGTAAAAAACCCCTATGCGTAGCTTCAGAACAAGCAATTTGTGCCTTGGGTGCCATTTATATCAAACACATGATAATTTGAGCTAGGGTTTTTAAATGACAAACAATTATACTTTTCTTTCTATTGTCGTCAGAGAAAATTCTTCTATTTTCAAAATCTCTAGCAATTATCTATACAAGCTCTAAAAGCTAAATTGCTCAACAATTCTTTAGGAATCGAAAAGAAAATAGTCACCAATTGTTCAGTAAGCAATTCTGACACCTTCCGAAAACACAAGAGAATGCATTCGTACTACTTATGGTTTATCTTGCAGAGTGTCAAATGCAACGAGACTAGAGAATTGTGATAATAGCCATTTTCCTTCAGCACTAGACAATTTTTTCATAATCTAGAAATGCAACACTGAAATAGTAATTTACTGATCTTTTGGCATTTAATTATGTAGGCCGAATCGAACTTGAACATTACTATTCACTCGCACAAGATGAAATAGCTATAGTACAACACCAATTCATTTGAACATTAGTCGTTGATCAAAAGTAATGTTGGCAAGGCAAACGGCCCAAATTAAGTCAAAATAATTTGAAAATGCCACATCTGCCTTTCAGTCACTAGGCGAATAGAAAATCCACCCACCAGGCACCACATCAGCATGGAACGGGTCCCACAATGTTCGTCCATTGGTAACATCGGCGTCCACACGTCAACAAATTGTGCACATCGCAGGATTATTAAAACTGATGTTTTAATTACGCGAGGTCAGCGAGGGATGCCCATGATGCACCAGGAAGTACACAACTATCGTTATCAACATCCATCCTCGTTCAATGATCAAAACTGGTCCCACCAGCAGATGCAACAGGTGGCAGCATCTTGCAAGCCTCACAACATTTCTCATGATGTAAGCAAAAACCTTGTGAGGTATGCGATGAATGGTTAAGATTAGAGTAATTGCATCCATCGGCCAATGTAATCTACACATGCAAAATAATTATTCTTAAAGAAAGGGACCAACTAGGCGGACGGGGAAATAACCCTTGAGGTCAAAAAGATTATTCAATGGTTAAGTTGTAATAGTTCGTAGGTCAAAAACCATAGGAATAGTAAGGTCAAGACGCAAAACCGAAAGGACGAGTAAAAGGGGTTGGTAAATTCATGAACAAAGAGGGATAAAACACCACTTAAGTGACTGATCATCACCAATAGTAGGTCAACACTGAAAAAGAGAAACCCCAATACCCAGACCAGTTAAAGGTAACGAAAAACAAACCCACCATAGAGGGGAAGAAAGAAAAATCTCCACCAACAAACATGCACCAGACACATTGGTTTAGTTTACATGGAGGCCATACATGGATTGTGAGAGATGGTCAGATGAGGAAATGCATTTACCCTTCTATCAGCAGACACAATACTTGATTAGTAGGACTGTTTCTAGTGTACATATCATAGATAGAAATTTTCCATACTATGTTTTGAGATAGTTTGGTGAGGTTCAGGATGAGCATAGTTTTCTTGATCATCCAAAGAGGTTCCTTTATGGGGGCCTATGATACTAGTGGCTACTGCAGAGGTAGAGATACAAAATTTACAACCTTTATATTGGGGATGGAGAGGTGGAGCATTGGATCCATGGACTATAGTTGCATATGATACCTGGTGGGTAGAGCATCATCTTGTTCCTTATATAGATCCAAAACAACCGACACTAGTAGAGAAACAAGGGATAGGGCCGAGAGGGCAACATAGAAGTAGAGGTGGTGGTAGGGGTGGTTGTGATGATGGAAAAGGTGATGGTGGTAGACGAGGTTGACAGGGATAGAGAGGTGGTCGGTTAGGTAGATTATCACCTATTTGAGAGGCGGAGGAAGAGGATGTATCAATGTTAGACCTTGGGGGTGGAGCAGAGGCAAAGGTTAGAGGTGAGCATGTTGTTGAGGAGGCAATAGCAGAGGAGCATGCAGAGGTAAAGATTGGTAGAGATGACCTTATAGAGGAGGAGGAGGTTGATAGAGAGTATATGGACATTTATCCTCTTGGTATTTTGGCAGGTTATGGGGAGGACGATGTTGAGGAGGAGATACCCATAGAGGAGTAGGACAAAGAGCTCTAGGATCAGATAGTAGGGATGAGATGGGATGAGGAGGCTCCTAGAGATAGTGATAGGGAGGCATTGGAGGAGAGGCTAATATTGGTTACTACAGAGCGGGATTCCTTACGGATAGAGAGACAATGCTCTTATGGAGAGAGATCATGCAGTAGCTCAGAGGAAAGAGACAGAGTAACATTTCACAGAGGTTAGACACCTTTTCAGTGGTACCTCATGTGATGGTTTTTCTCGTGAGCTATTCAAATTAGTTGAGAGGGATTCATATTAAACAAGAATAAATCTAAATCTAATCTCACAAAGAAAAAACTAATTTAGATAAAATGAAATTTCTGCATAGAAAGATGGTTAAATCTAATCTAACAAGCATAAATCTAAATCAAACAAAAAAGAACAAACTAAATGAACTAAAACAATAGAAACAATAATATGAAACAATCTCACCGAATATCAGTCCACCTCTTCAAATTATCTTGATTGTCCTTCTCCATTTTTTTGTATCGATATTCTTGCCCTCAGATTCTTTGTATGTATGCAAGCATAGCTTGGATGTATTGTCTAAGAAAAATATTGAAGATTATAAGATCTTCTAAAAAGTATTGATTTCGGGAGGAGGAATAATGATAATGACAGGTCAATTTATAGAAATTGGGTTTTCGAATGATTGGCTCAAATTCGAAAGAGAGATCAATGATCGAGATTGATGAATGTCATGCGATG
This sequence comes from Sequoiadendron giganteum, assembly GCA_007115665.2. Classification (NCBI taxonomy): domain Eukaryota; kingdom Viridiplantae; phylum Streptophyta; class Pinopsida; order Cupressales; family Cupressaceae; genus Sequoiadendron; species Sequoiadendron giganteum. The sequence continues at coordinate 551,552,136 of CM021107.1, read as the reverse complement.
CAATTTATGTGTTAGTTAGAACATGAGTTAGGAAATTCTATAGGATAACAATTAAATTAGAACAATAATTTAATCTAGTGTTAAGACTATTCAAAAATAGAATGAACAAGAGTTCAAGATTAAATAAATGATTTAATCTTTAGTTGAAAAACATCAAAAATTATAATAATTAGACTTTGAACAAAAAAGGTAAAGTTAGAACTTGAAGAATAATCTATTTGAATAAACACATGAATTGATTAATTAAATAAAGATATTTAATTAATAAATATGTTCATGCATATGAGTCAGAACTAGTTAATCAACTAGTAGTGAGAAAGGGTCCTTTCATAGAGATGATCAAATATCGAATCCGAAAATAATTGGCGGATTTAAATAGATGGGTATGTGCAGGATCATGATGGGCCAAAAAGTGGTGATATGTAAGTGATATGATGGCCAATGTGGGTGATGACTTTTTTTTTACCCAAAATTGATGAAACGAAAAAGGTTTTTTAAGGAGATTCTTAGCTTTCCACCAATATAAATTATTCTTTAATTTGAATTAAATAAATAATTATTATTCATTTTCTATTTGAATTATGACTAAAGTCCCGATTGATAAGCCGATTGAAAAACATCTATAGCTTTCAAAGGGTATCACATTTATTGAATCTAAAACATGTGTCACATTCTATGCTTCACATACTATAGGATTTTTTTTTTTTAAAATTGAATTTCATGAATTTTTGACCAAGTTAAGGTGGTTAGACGTAAGAGTTTTTATATTTTTTAAAATTTGTAATAAAAAAATCATAATTAATTATTTACATGGAAAAAAATTACAAAAAAATATGCATCAGATCGGGACATGAGTCTTCTACTTATATGTAACATATTATTAAAAAATATTATCATTTTATTGTGGTTAGAGTGGTTAGACAGACACCTACTTATTTTTTCCCTGAAATTTAAGTACTACTGCATTGAAATTTCAAATTTTCACCAGATAGATTTTTTAAAAATAAAAATAAACCTAGTAGTTTAGAAACTACATTCAATTTAAAAAATAATATATTGTTACATATCTTTGAAATAATATAGTTAACTTATTCAAATTTTTACGTCAAGTTGCCTAACTCTTATTTTTTTGAATTTTATTGCCACTTAAGGGCCTATTTTTTCCATGATGATCCTGCACATTTCTAGATCTCGAGTTAGATGGTGAGTGAATAATTAGATAATTGAACAATAGAAGAATGTGATGAAAATAATTAATCATGAATTAAATGTTAATTTAATTCAACATTCTAAATTGAAAGATTTAATTAAACAAATAATGAAAATTTATTTAATTGACTGAAAAGATTAATTGAATAATTAAATAATGAATATTTAATTATAGTAGAAATATTATAAAGGGGTTAGTTAAATAATAAATTATTTAATTAAGAAAAAGATAATTAATTAATTAGCGACATAATTAAATAAATATGATTTATTTAATTAATCAGAGTTGAATAAAGATCATAATGAATTAATCAAATAATTAAAAGGTTATTTAATTAATAGAGGAAAGATGTGTTAAGAAATTAATTAAATAATAAACATTATTTAATCATGACCATGGACATTAGAAAATTATAACAAAAGTGGTACCCGTAGGCTTAGACCAATTTTCGGTGTTTGCAGTTTTCCCTTATTTGGTACAATGTCGTTTTGGCATTGTGTCAAAGAAAATATGCCCTGATAGTGCTCTAGTATGAAATAGGTTAGGGTATGCCCCCTCGGGAAAAATGACAATTTTTTAAAAAATTAAACAAAAAATCAGGAAATATTCCCAATAAGTCAATTTGATGGCCAAAAATGCTAAGTTGATGGAATCGATTTTGGAAGTGTTAGGGACGTGTACAGGTCAATAGAAGTTGGAAGTTTATGCAGCCAATAGACAAGGTCAGAAGAAATTCCACCCAAACCCTAGGTATAAATATAAATTAGGGTGAAAACCAAGTCATTTGCACCCGGAAGATTTGAAGAATTGAGAATTTAGCTTTGAGTATTCAACGAAAATGTCTCCAATTCCATACACTACGCATTGCAGATATCGGATCTAGACCTTTTGACAGCTAGCTGACGCAGGACCCCTAGTATGTACCTTGAAATAACCTTTTGAATTTTGGTTTTGCACATAATTTTAGGCCTTGGAATTTAATTTTTCAAATGCGGTGTTTCTGGTTCAATGCATATGCGTTCGTACAGAACACATCTGCTTGCGGAATGACGCATATATAAAATAATGTCTAGAAATTTTTAGGTCATTTAGGCATTAAATGCATTTGTATTTTAATGCACTGCATGTGAATATCTACATCACATTTGGGTTTTGCTTAGGCGCATGTAGAACAATGAAACACATTTGAGAACCTGAATTGCATATGCATAGGTAGGCAAGTAATTTGCACCGCATATGAAATTTTTGTGATGCATTTTCTTGTTTGTCTCAATTGAATGATTTCACAATGCATTTGTAATACAAAATGCATATGCCTTGTGTAGCGATGCATGTGTAATCTTGCACCACATTTGATTGTGTGAACCGCATTTAGCTGTCAAATTTTTGAAAAAACATTCTGATAAAACTTGAATAATTTGACATTTAACATTTTGGTTGAATGCCTTATGTAGATTATCTTAGATCCTATATTTACTCAGGAGTCATGGCCGGATACCTTTGAGTTGAGAGAGTGATTGGTGAGCGTTTAGACACATTTTTTATTGAGACTAGGACTGCATCATGTGTTGACTATGCCCATGATTCGGGCAAATAGAGGTATGCTTACTGCCTTGTGTGAGTGATGGCATTTAGAGACCTCATCGTTTCATTTACCTACTAAAGAGGTGACTATTACCTTAGAGGAAGTATATAGGATCCTTCGACTACCCATCAGAGGAGAGAGGGTGATGTACAATACATAGCGTGGATACAGCGAGATTACCAGATTTTACGTTTTTGATGATATTAGGAGATTAGGGATAGATCATAATGAGATTTCATGGCAGCTATTAGCTGATAGATATGAGAGGATACATTGTATACTATGTACATTGATTGTAGGGATAGTTATTCCTAACTGGCGGGGTCATGGATTTCTTTTCGGGTGGGGAGAGATGGTAGTTGGGATGTTGGAGAGAGAGGTTGTGTATGCTTGGGGTCCCTGTCTATTAGGCATGTTGTATTTTCATCTGCATGATATAGTATACAGAGATGCACAGTATATGAGCTATGGGACTACTCTTCTCATGGTTTGGCATGGGAATGTATTGTTGTATTTCATCCTTATTGTAGAGTGGGCAACTAGATCTCCTTATGTTTTTCGGTATATGAGAAAAATTACACAGAGTCATGTAGGAGATATAGGTTTTTGGAGACATGCACTGGACACATTGGTTTAGTTTACATGGAGGCCATACATGGATTGTGAGAGATGTTCGAATGAGGACATGCATTTACCCTTTTGTTGGTAGACACAATACTTGATTGGTAGGATTGCTTCTAGTGTACATATCATAGAGAGACATTTACCATACCATGTTTTGAGATAGTTTTACAAGGTTCAGGATGAGCCTAGAGGATGATCAAAGTTTGCTTGATCATCTAGATAGGTTCCTTTATGGGGGGCTATGATACCATTGGCTATTGTCGAGGTAGAGGTTTAGGCTTTACGGCCTTTACATTGGGGATGGAGAGGTGGAGCAAAAGATCTAGGGACTATAGCTGCATATGATACTTGGTGGGCAGAGCATCGTCCTATTCCTTATACAAATCTAGACCAGCCGATACTAGTAGAGAGATGAGGGATAGGGTCAAGAGGGTGACATAGAGGTAGAGGTAGTGGTAGAGGTGGTGGCAAGGGTGGTGGTAGTAGACGAGGTCTACGAGGATGGAGAGGTGGTTGGGTAGGTGGATTATTACCTATTTGAGTGATAGAGGCAGAGGATGTACCGATGTTGGACCTTGGGGGTGAAGTAAAGGAAAAGGTTAGAGGTGAGCATGTTTTCGAGGAGGCAGTAGTAGAGGAGAATACAGAGGTAGAGATTGGTAGAGAGGACCTTGCAGAGGACGAGGAGGCCGAGAGAGAGTATATGGACATTTATCCTCTTGGTATTTTGGCAGGTTATCGGGAGGATGATGTTGAGAAGGAGATACCCATGGAGGAGTAGGAGAGAGAGCTCCAAGATCAGAAAGTAGAGGGGAGATGTGATGAGGAGGCTCCTAGAGATAGTGATAGGGAGGCATTGGAGGAGAGGCTAAGATTGGTTATTGCATAGAAGGATGCCTTACAGATAGAGAGAGACAATGCTCTTATGGAGAGAGATCAGGCAGTAGGTCAGAGGTAGGAGACAAAGCAACAGTTCCTAGAGGTTAGACACCTTTGTAGTGGTACCTCATCTAATGGTTTTGATTATGAGCTAGTCAGATCAATTTAAAGGGATTCATATTATAGAGATTTTTATGAGTCAGTGGTGCTAGCTGAGAGATGAGGTCCTAGCTTTTCAAAGGTTTGCAGTCATAGATCATAGAGCAGGAGTGAGACTAGGACTCATAGCATAGAGGGTTTGGTAGGACCACTGAGAGTAGGTCCATATGACAGGCCTTCCACCTCACAGAGAGTACCTCTGAGGCAGTTTCCTCCACCTTCACCACATGGGAGTAGTGGCAGTGGGATACATTGACACTTTTATATTTTTGGACATTGTATTTGGATCAAAGAGCCTGCAAGCTCCTTTTTATTTATGGATACATTCTGACATTCTACTGTGACACATTATTTTGAGTGATATATATATGATTTTTAGCGACTTCTATATGATATGCAGTTCTATTTTATGATGATGCATTCCTATATGATTATGTTTTCTATATGATGTATGTACATGTGTTATGAATGATTGTTTCTATATTATGATGATTTTATGTAGTCTATGATGTTTTGATAACTCTATTGATGATGGATGTAATGTACTTTATGATAATGGGATGCAATGCTATATATACAATGCTATCTACATGTGATGGTTATATGTACATGCAATTTTTTTTTTTGTATCTTATGATGATTGAATGCCTATTATGTCATGATTTTCTTAGATATGAAATGGAGATGTCTAATGTTCCAACTGTTTGAAATGCAATGTAACTATATGATGTACAATATATAGATATACGACACTGATAATATAATGCCTATATAATGTATGCAAATTATCTAATGTTTTTGGTGTGTCATAGGACTCTATCATTATGTCAGGTAGGAGAAATGCTAGCATGGATGATTTCAAAACATTAGTAAGAAACAATGAAGGTTGATTGAAAAACTTATGATCTTCGGTATTTTTCCATATATACTAAGCTTGCATTTTTATCATCATTGGACGGGACTGAAACAAATGGATGATACACACCATGATATGAGATACACCATAGTGTACAAATTCATCCATGTGCAAAAAACAAACAGTCACAGACAAGGAGTGTCTTAACTCAAACTAAGGACAAAATTGCCCTAGCCATTTTGTCTAGACAAACCACATACAACAAATAAATAAAAGACAGGTCTTGAGACATCATTGCCCCTCTAAATCCTTGATAGGAAATCCTTGAGGAAACTAGTAACATGACTCAAAATCCAAATTTTAAAAGATAGTTGACAGACAATAGTCAAAGAAAAAGAGTCATGAGACATCCTTGCTTCTCTAAATCCTTCAACGGACATCTTTGAGAAAGCTAGTAACCATGCTCATTCACAAATCAATAAAAAGATAAGACAAAATAAGACAAAAATTCATAAAGCCAAATAAAATTATTTTCCAAAACTTGATCTTGTGGGATTGTTTGATGTTTGACATAGCTCAATGTGAGGGATGACACATACCACATAAGACGTTGAGTCTAGTTTCAACTTGGTGACTATCTATGTAACGCATGACAAAGCTTGGTTTCCGAAAGACACCTGTCATATAAGAGGTTGGAGCCTGATGATGGTGATATGACATGCTACATGAGGCTATGACAATTTGACAATGTCCGTTGACAAGAAAGACATATCTTTCTTAAGACATAAGTTGATCACTTTGACAATGTGTGTGATTTTGACTTGATGACAATTTTGAGATTTTTTCCTTATTGATGCATGACTTGTTGTGATTCCTTGACTGATATGATTGGTGTGTGTTGACAGTGTTTGACTTGAGATGATGTACCCTAAAGGACTGACCTAATGCAGCCTTGGGGGCTCATCGATTGATTAGTCTTGCCTACATTGTACACATAGAGACCTCATAGTTTGACATGACCAATGAATTTGAATGTACAAAGAGTCATGATTTTATGTGGGTGAGACATGAGAAACCTAGACAAATAGACATAATGCCTCAGAGGCACATCGACAAGTGACCTTGCCTACATCCAGTCGCAGAGGCAACATAGTTCGACTATGTCTATGACTGACTTAACACAACTGAATTTGACTCTGTTTTTGGTATTTTCTTACATGTTTTGATTTTTTTTTGTCTTTTTTGGGGATTTCTAATGTTTTTGAATTTTTCTCAAGACATTTTTTGATGTTTTTTGGATTTGCTTTTCAAGACATTTTCCGATGTTGTAATGCTATGTACAAGGTCCTCATGGCATAGAACAAGGATTTTCCCCCAGTTGGGAATAAGTCATAAAAGATGGAGTGGGGAATGTGATAGAGTGGACTTGATGTCAATCATTCCAAGAAATGGATAAGATAACCATTTGTTATGAGTGAAAGTGGAAAGTCTGATTGGAATGATGGTAGACGAAGGAGTGAAGTTGACAATACATGGCGCCTGTTTGCCAGGTTTTCACCATGGTACTTATCCATAGCGCACCAAGGTGGCTTTAACTATTGGATGGATTATTTATCTTTACTTTTTATTTTTTTTTCAATTTTTTTGGTTTTACTAAGACGCTTGTTTTCCAGGTTTTCATCAAGATAACCATTTTTTTGTTTTCCATTTTTTTTGTATTTTTTTTTTACTAAGACAAAGACTCTTAGAAGCTATGCATAGAACCTCTTCAAATGAAGGATGTTGATTTGTGAAAAAATTGGTTCACCTTCAGTGGTAGAGAGTTGGTATGCTCCTGATCCAAAAGCTTTTGTGACAATATAGGGCCCTAACCAATTAGGTTCAAACTTCCCTGGCTTTTCTCTTTTAGCTTGATTCTTAGGGTTCTCCATTAAAACCAGGTCATCAATGTCAAAGTGTCGATTTATAACTTTCCTATTATAGCTACGACGAAGATGATTCTGATATGCTTTCAAATGATCTAGTGCCTTTTGTCTTCGTTCATCCAGTAATTCTAAGTCTTGTAATCTAGATACATAGTATTCTTCATCGTCAATATAACCTTTCAAGGATACCCTCAAGGAAGAAATTTCAACCCCAATAGGTAAGATAACTTCAAATCTAAATACTAGGGAGTACGGAGTGGCACCGATGGGAGTATGGATGCTTGTGTGGTAAGCCCATAAGGTAGTATTAAGTTGTAGATTCCAGTCACAACCAGCATCATTGACAATCTTTTTTAGGATTCTGATAATGGTTTTATTAGATGCCTCGGCTTGGCCATTACCTTGTGAGTAATATGGGGTGGAAAAATTATGTTGGATGTGGAACTCTTCACATAGATGGTAGAATTCTTTGTTTTTGAATGGATGACCATTGTCTGTGATAATGGATTGGGGTACACCATACCAAAAAATGATATAGTTTAGTATAAACTTGGATATTTGTGTGTCGGTGATGTAGGTCATTGGAATAGCTTCAATCCATTTGGTGAAGTATTTGGTGGTGGTTATGATGAATTAATGGCCATTGGATGATGGAGGGTGTATCTTACCTATGAGGTCAAGTCCCCATTGGGTAAAGGGCCCTGGTGAAGTAATCATATAAATATCCTATGCTGGTGCTCATATCAAATCTCTGGGTATCTGAAATTGTCGACATTTCTTAACAAAGATATATGAGTCCTTTTCCATTGTAGGCCAATAATAACCTAATGTCATAATCTTATGGGTTAAACTATGATTGCTAGAATGGGATTCACATATACCCTCATGTACCACTCACAAGGTTGCTTGTGCTTCTTCAACATTGAGACATCTTATTAGGGTGTTATCTAAGGTATGTCTATATAGGGTATCCCTGATGATTGTGTATTTAGCTGACTTACAGATAAATGTTCTACGTTGGTTGTTTGACAAGTCTAAAGGTAAGGTTTGGGAATTTAGATAGTCATATATGTACTTGTACCAAGGAGAAGTAGGACCAACAATCACACACACCATCACAAAATCGGGGACATCATAGGCAAGGACCAACAACTATTCGACCAAAAACTCAAACTTAGGCATGTTGCTAGGAATATCCAATAAGGAACCCATGGTTTCCATAGCATCTGCTGCCCTATTCTGAATATGTGGTATTTTGTGAAGGGTGATGTCATCAAAGTACTGCTTGAAACTATCAGCAATGCGCTTGTAGGGGGAAAGTTTCTCATCCTTAGTTTCATGATCATCATTTACTTGCTAGACTAATAGCTGAGAATCCCCATAAACATGTAGACTCTTAATCTTCCATTGGGATGCCATTCTTAGTCCTGTCACTAAGGCTTCATACTCTGCTATGTTGTTGGTGAAATGGAAAGCGATTCTGAATGATTTAGGAATAGTATCACCTTGAGGTGTAATAAACTGTATACTTGCTTCTGAACCATGATTAGTATGTGACCTGTCAAAGTATAATTTCCATTTGGTTCTAGTGTCAACTTTGAAGATAAATTCATCAGGAAATCTACCACTAAAGGATGGTCTGCCTTCATGGGTGCATCTGCTAACTATTCTACAATTACTTGTCCTTTTATATCTTTCCTCTCCACATATTGGATGTCATATTCACTAAGTATCATCACCGATTTATCCAATCGACCTATTAATGCTACTTAGGAGATATTTGAGGGGATCAATCTTTGTGACCAACATGGTTTGGCGGTTTAGCATATAGTGCCAAATATTTTGAGTAGCAAAGACAACCACAAGACAAGCACATTCTATGTTACTATAATTTAATTCATATCCCACCAAGGTACGACTGCTGTAGTACATTACTCTTTCTTGACCTTGATCATCATTTTGTGCAAGAAGAGCTCCTAATGCTGACTAAGTTGCTGAAATGTATAGTATCAAAGGTTTTCCATCTATAGGTGGCATTAACACAAGTGGAGTGAGAAGATAATCCTTGATCTATTGGAAAAATTCCTGACATTTAGGTGTCCATACAAATGGTACTCCTTTCTTGAGTAAATGTTGAAATGGGTGTATTTTTTCTAATACTTGTACAATGAAGCACCTGATAGACTGTAATCTTCCTTGTAGTGTTCTTAGTTGACCAATTTTGACTAGGGGAGGCATTTATAAAATAGCTTTTACCTTCTCTGGATCTACTTCAATGCCTCTTCTAGAAATGATATATCCTAGAAGTTTCTTTGATTTCACTCTAAAGACACATTTCTTTGGATTTAGTCTAACGTTGTAATTTTCTAGCCTCTCAAATATCTTGTCTAGAACCTTCAAATGATCTACCCTTGTTACTAATTTAGCTATAATTTCATCGACATAATCTTCCATGAGAGGGTGTAAAAATTCATGGAAAATAGTCATCATTGCACATTGATACATAGCTCTTGCATTCTTAAACCCAAAAGGCATAGCATTCCAATAGTATGTTCCCCATGGACATGTGAAAGTTGTCCTCTATTGGTCTTCAGTTGCAATTTTGATTTGGTTATATCTAGAGAAACCATCCATGAGGGATAGCATCTTGTACCCTTTTGTAAGGTCTATTATCATGTCAATGTTTGACAAGGGTAAGTCATCCTTAGGACATGCCTTGTTGGTGTCTCTAAAGTTTGTACAAATGTGGATTCCCCCAGTTGGTTTAGTCACTGGCACAAGATTTGAAATCGAGTCTGCATAGTCTATGGATCTTATGAATATGACATCCAATAGTTTCTTAAGTTTTGCCTTGACCAGTAAAGCAATTTGTGGATGCATCTTCCTTAAATTTTGTTTGACGGGCTTAATACCTGGCTATAATGGTAGATGGTGCAATATTAGGTTTGGATCTAGCCCAGGCATGTTTGCATATGAACATGCAAAGTTTATCTATCTCTTTGTGAAGAAGTCTATAAACTCAGGTTGTTCTATCTCTATCAAAGATGTCACGAAATATATTACTCGAGGGTTTTCTTCTATATTTATATTGACTTCAACAGACTCTTCTACTACGCAACTGGGAGAATGTTTAAACCTCCATCATTGGGTGTGTTAGAGAGGTTTTCTCCCTCAGATACATCCTTTATTTTTACTATTTCTTCGTCCAAAGGAACCTTTCGGTTTTCACCTAGGGACTTGTCATTTTTCTCATTTTCATCATTTTTCTTTTTATTTTCACTTTTGCGACTAGAGGTGTAAATAGACTCCCCAAAATATGCTTTGTCATCTAAGTCTATGGTAAAACCAACTTTATGATCCCCTCTTGGTATTCCTTCTCGAAGTCCCATGAACTCAACTATTGCTTTGCCGTTCTTGAATATGTCTAAGATGGGTGTACCTTGTTGATCCCAGTCGACTAGCAGGCGATATATGAGGGACATTCCATCATCGAAGTTATCAAATGTGGAAGCCAACAAGGTGAATACAGAGTGGTTGACATGGTCACAAAAATTTTGGACTAACTCCTTCTTGTTCTTTTTCCTATGGGTAGGTAAACTCTGATGTGGGAATATTGTAATGGCTAGATCATTAGAAGAGGGTTTTTCAGGTGCCCAAGATGCATGATCAAGGGTTTCCCAATAATAATGATTAATCCATTCTTGTTTGGTCAAGGTTTTTTTATTATGGGGGCTAAATGGATTTGGTATGGGTTTTATCATTTGATCCAGTTCTCCTAATAGATTATCTAGGTTCCTGGTGCTAGTAGAGGAAAGGCAATCCCATTCATAGTCACTTGAGTCAGAGGATTCATCGTAAACTAGGGCAAGTCGTTCGTGAGATATCTCGATGTCTTCATAAGAATTTAATTCCTCTTGAAATGGTTACGAAGTAATAGGAAAGCCAATTCTAATCTGTTGAAACCCTATCCCTAGGCCTTTTGGTCACGATGAGATAATGACTGGTTCAATCCTTCCATTTTGATGTAGTCCTAACCCACTATGTCTGCCATAACCTTTTCTTTGCATTATCTTAAAGCCTTTTCCATATTGATCCTTTGTTATTTGAATAGACGGTGAGGGGTATTCATTGTCTTCCTAGTACAACCAGGAGGTAATATCACCTTGGTCCACAATTTCTTCACATAAATCTCCCCATTTTGTCAATGTCATTGTACGGGGAACATGAAATGTGACTCCAGATTGTCTTCTATCTACCATGGGTAGACCATATGCCTTAGGAGGAACCAATTGATTGACACAATAGGATGCCTTCATGTGATCTTCTCCTCATCTCTTGTCTTGGATCTCAACCTTAGGAGTGGATTATGGTGGTTTTAATGAAATGGACTTGATAAGATGTGATGGATCAACATATAGGGATAAAGTGGATGATGAAGCTTCTCGATTAAAAAGAACCTGTTGTTGTGGAATTTCCCTTAGGCTTGTGCAATATTGAAACGGATCTAGATCACCATCAATCATGATCTCGGTGCGATTATATGGGAATTTAAGACACTGGTGATATGTGGAAGGGACAACTTTCATTGCATGTATCCACGGTCTACCTAACAATAGGTTATATGGAAGGGTGAGATCCAAGAATTGGAAGCTGGTGTTCATAACTATCGGGCCAATTCTAATAGGGAGTGTGACAAATCCTTTGGATGATCTTTCCTCACCATTGTAGGCCTTGATGAATATACTCTTAGAGGTATCTACGCATGCTTCTAAGAATCCTAATACCTTAACCAATTTTAGGGTACAAAGGTTTAAACCTACTCCTCTATCTACCAAGACTCGTCTGACTTTGGTTTGATGGACTAGGACTTCAAGATGTAATGGGTCATTATGATCGGTCTTTTCTGTTGAATAATATTGATGCAAAAAGGCGGCATGATGGGAGTTGGTTAAGTATCCTACCATTTCTTTGAAATGATTGACATCTAAGTTGGTAGGGACGGTCGTGCTCTGTAAGGATTTGTCAAGAATGGCTCGATGATTTGGTGATAAATTCAATAGCTCCAAGATAGATATTTGTATTGGGGTCTTGCTCAATTGATCAAGCAGATTGTACTTAGACTTGGAAGACTATATGGGCGGCTTAGAAGAAGGACCTGGAAGAGTTATCTTAGTTCTGCATGTATTTATAGCACATTCAAGACGCTTCTTAATGGTGATGGTATGGACATTTTTATTTGCAGCTCGGAGGTAGTTTATGATCGTACCTTTTCCATAGTCATACTTGGTATTTGCATAATTGGTCGATGTAGTATTTTTAGTTCCTGAACTGGAGGTATTTCCTTTCGTGTGGTCATGTAATAGGTCCGTGAAGACCTTATGATCACTATTCTTGGTATGTTTCTACCCATTGACCTCTATGGTTCCATCTTCAACAAAATCTTGTATGATATTCTTCAGTTGTCAACATTGTTGTAGGTTATGTCCTTTTGTTTGATGGTATTCACAATAAGTGTTATCATCCCACCATGAGGGTTTAAACTATCTAGAATCATATTGTCTTGGTTCTAATATTTTTAGGAGATCATGTTTAATCATCTCTTTAAAAATTGTCTCGATTGGTTGCCCCAAAGGGGTAAATTCACGTTTAGGAAATCTCCTTTGTGGTCGTTGTTGTTCTGAATTTTGGACAATTTTTTTTGTTTGATCTGGATTACTCGTCATGTCTTTATTGGGGTTGTAACCTCTAATTCTGATGACTGGTCCCACCTATATGGTCTTAGCATCAACAATACCATCATTAGTAACATTTTTGTTTCTAGACTAGAACTTGTTTCTATCATTTGGAGTGTTTTGATGTTGAACTACTAGGTTTCTACCTGGTACTTTAATTTCTCCTTTGTCAATAAGGCCTTTTTCAAGGATGATGCCCTTTTGTACCAAGTCCAGGAATGAAGTACAACAATGTACCCTTAAGTCACCTCTCAGTTTTGGGTTGATATTTTCAAGGAATATCGTAACTTTTTATTTTTCTTGTATTTCAACTGGACATCTGCTAGCTAAACTTCTCCATCTCTGGAAGAAAGTGGTGAAATTTTTTCCTTCTTCTTGCATTATGTGACACAAGGTAGCTATTTTTATTTCATTGTCTATATTGAAGGCAAAGTGTTCGAAAAAATTCTCAGCTAATTCACCCCGGGATCGTATGCCATATGGTAATTTAGAGAACTATTCCAATGCTATCCTGACAAGGGTTCACGAAAATAGTCTCATCAAGTATATGGGGTCATATGATATGTCCTTGCATGTCACAGAGAATTCTCTAATGTGTTCTAAAGTATTCTTCCTCCCATTATACTTAGGAAAATTTGGTATAATGTATCCGTGTGGGAAGGGTGTCATGTATAGTGCTTTGTCAAAAGGTCATGGACATAGATCTTGCACTGAGATAGTTCATTTTCCTAACATAAACATGTTGTCCATATGTTGTTGAAGCATTTGAATTTGATTTTGGAGAACATCTACTTGTGTCAAGGAAATTTTTTTTGTGTTGTTTGGATCAATGTAGGTGTTCTGAAATGCTATGTTCTGTGATGGGTTGTGATTCAGCGAGGGAATATAACCCATTTGAATGTTTTGATTTGGTGGGGGGATATATCCTATCAGAATGTTCTGGCTTGGTGTAGGAATATTTCCTATCAGAATGTTTTGGTTTGGCATAGGAATATTTCCCGTCAGAATGTTTTGGTTTGGCATAGGAATATTTCCTATTGGAATGTTCTCGTTTGGCATAGGAATATTTCCTATTAGAATGTTCTGTGTAACCCCTATAGTTGTGTTCGTGCAAACTTTGGATCTCTTACCAACAATTTTTGTGCCTAAGGGGTTTGATGAAGATGCCCTTTGGAGTTAATTGTAAACCTTGTGTTATGTTGAATGAGGTTGTGTTTAAAATTAATGATGTTTGAGTTGGTATGACAGTTGGTATTGTTGCAGTAATTTGGGGAATCGAAACACTTGATGTCATGGTTTGTGTTGGTTGAGTATATGTTAGTTTTAACGTGTGAACATCAAATCCTAGTGGTAGTGTGATACCTTCTACTAGATAATTTTCTAGATATCATTGGGGATCATTTTCCAAACACTCATCCATAAAGGATGCAAACTCAGGATCTTGTACTGCAATGTCTATGTCTTCGGTAAAAATGTGTCCATGTGTGTCTTTAGTGACATGCTTTTCAAGCAAAGTTTTGTGTGGGCTTCCTTTCCCTGATGGTTGATTTCTGAACGGATTGACAAATTCGTTAGGGTCCAACATTTTTCTATGTTTCTTCTTAGACCTTGTTTCAACCATGAAAAAGTTGCTAAAAAATGAGGTAATGCAAACTATGTCTAAAAACTAATATGTCATATTTCTATGTTTTTTTTTGGATTTTCTAAATATAAAGGATGTTGCTAAAGATTTCTAAAATTATTTATACTAAGATGACATATGCTAGGATGGACAATATGTAAAATCTTGAGTAGACTATGATGGTAAATGATTCTAAGATGGGTATAACCTACCACCTATTGAATAAATCCAAGCAATGATCTAACGTTACCAAGGAACCTAATTGTAGGACAAAGAAAAATGATAAGGCGAATTTCCCAAACTAGACTGTTGAATTGGAAAGATTCACTAATACGACCAAAGTGAATAGGTTCAATGATAATGACAAATTAGAGCATGAAGGTATCCAATGATGCAGAAAGTTGTTCTATTCTACTATATGCAACTTCCTAGGAAGTGTCTAAATATATGCAACTTAGGATGACTAGCGCTAAGATGTATATGACACCTAATAATTCAAGGTTCTTGAGAAAAAAAATTCCAGTTTCTGTCCAAGGTTGATCGTAAGAAATAGAAGCGAAAATGACAATTTTTCCTTTAAAGTGAATTTGCAGTTTTCAAATTTCTTTGTTGATAGTCAATTGTAGTTCACCTTTCAGATGCGTTGCTATTTTTGATAGATGCATTTCAAATTTTAGATGCGATGAACTAACCAAACTAAGCCTCGAATGTTGACAGACAATTGCGACTTTCAGACAAATGCGGTTTACTTTATGGTAGATGCGACTCACAAATCAGATGTGACTTAGAAATATGACCTTGATTAAACTAAACCTATTAACAGACACTTGTGGTTTTTCATTTGATAGTTGCCGCTCACAAATATAGATGTGGCTCAAAATATGACAATTGCAGCTTAGAACCTAGACTCTGTGAAACTAATTTTGTTGACAAACACATGTGGTGTTTAGTGAAATAGTTGTGACTCTCTAAGACAAATGCAGTTTGAAACATAATAGTTGCGAAACAATTTTATAGTTGCAGTTTTTTGATGATAATGTTATGGATGAATCAGTTTAATGATCAATCTTTTTGACGAATACAACAAAATACAAAGTGTTTTCAGTTTGATGTGTTGGATTTGTTAAAACTAGAAAACAATTACAACCTAGGCTATGTCGGATAGTATTTACTGAGTTCTTACTTGGATAAATCTAGCTATGCATATTCAAGGCGGATGACTAGTAGCTTGACTCCACTGGCTCCCCTCCACTACACTCACTTATACGAGGCATCCAAGCTATTATACCCATAAAACTCCCATGGCATACATCTCATCTCAACACATGAACCGTAAGAATGTAAGATAGCTTCACAGGTCCAACTTGCTAGACTAACAAATAGATAGGATTTTGGAAAACTAAAACAAGTTGGATTTTTAATTTGGGTACCCGTTCATGAAGGCCACGTGAGAGGAAATATCATCCCAATCTACAAAGGTTAGGCTCTCTAGGTTTCGATGCACCAGAAGGGTACTGGGGAATCAATAGCTTGTCTACAAGAGCTCCAATAATACTGAGATTTTCTCAAGTATGAAAATTTATATACTGGTTGGGAGTCATTGGCAATAAATGCATTACTTGTTTTGAGTTGCGTTGGTTACTCTTAACCACCAACACAAGCATAAATTTTCTAGAGTCAGTAATCGATTCTCTTACACCCAGGATCACATGAATGCGCAAGGGGAGAGGATACTACGGTATTACCGAATCAAGGTTTACAAAATGTGCTTTCGCACCAAACAAAGCAAACACTGGTAAATTTTAAGCCCAAATTGACAATTTTTTAACTACCAAACACAAAAGATTTAAAAGGAAACACAAATTCAATGTCTTCTCAAATAGGGCCTGCATGCAATTCATTAGTAGTTTTATTGTATCTTTAGCTTTCGTCCTACAGAAAAGAAGATATTTTTGGTTTTTCAAAGTCTTCTACGCTTCGTTCTACAAAAACAATGTTATCCCCCTAAACACATCTGCAAACAAAACATTAGTGAAAACAAAAACAAAACGAAAAGAAGAAAAATAAAAAAAGCAAAAATATGGAAGTTAATAATAAATAAAAAAAATTACCAGGCATATGCATCATTTCAACTCACAGATGTGTCATTATGTTCATAGTTAGATGCATTGCAAAATGTCACGAATGCGACTCGTGTTGTCAGATGCGTCGCAGGATGTGTCATATGCGGTTTGCGAACTCAAATGCATCATTTCTTCAGTCAGATGCAATTTTTCGTGCGATACCTATAAAAATAAAAACGAAAAATTGGAAAGGAGTCATGAAGTTTGAAGTGTGCTTCATGTCGGGTTCACAAAATGTGACATAGATAAAATGGAATTGTTGCACCGAGATATGGTTAAATTTAATCTAACAAGCATAAATCTAAATTAAACAACAAAGAACGAACTAAATGAACTAAAACAATAGAAACGATAATATGAAACAATCTCACCGAATATTAGTCCACCTCTTCAAATTATCTTGATTGTCCTTCTCCATTTTGTTGTATCGGTATTCTTGCCCTCAGATTCTTTGTATGTATGCAAGCATAGCCTGGATGTATTATCTAAGAAAAATATCGAAGATAATAAGCTCTTCTAAAAATTATTGATTTCAGGAGGAGAAATAATGATAATGATAGGTCAATTTATAGAAATTGGGTTTTCAAACTGTAGACACCGAAAATTGGTCTAGGCCTGCGAGTACCACTTTCAAGATAATTTTCTAATGTCCATGGTCATGATTAAATAATGTTTATTATTTAATTACTTTTCTAACACATATTTCCTCTATTAATTAAATACCCCTTTTTAATTAATTCATTAGTTCATTATGACCTTTATTAACCTTTTTTTTCCTTTATTTTTTTATTAGAGTGCAGGAATCGGGTAGCACAACCCCCTATAAATTGCAGTGCGCTTGATAAACTTTTTAACATGACCGGCGGTGCTGGCGCGACATGCCCTCCAGTACAACGGGGGTGGGGGAGACTAGACCTCCTGACCAACCTCCTGCAACAGGAAAGATTTAGCCAATCGAGCTAGGGCCCCAACCCCACCTTTATTAACCTTTGATTAATTAAATAAATCATGTTTATTTAATTATGTTGCTAACTAATTCATTCTTCTTTCTAAATTAAATATTTATTATTTAATTAAAACCCATTTATCTAGAATTAAGTATTTATTATTTAATTATTCAATTCCACCTTTTTGACAGTCAAATTAAATAAATTATCTTTATTTATTTAATTTAAATCTTTCAATTTTTGAATTTTGAATTAAATTAACATTTAATTGATAATTAATTATTTATATCACATTCTTTTATCATCTAGTTGACTAATTATTCACTCACCATCTGACTTGAGATCTATTTTAATCCACCAATTATCTTCGGATTTGATATCTGATCATCTCTACAAAAGGACTCTTTGTCACAACCAATAAATTAACTAGTTCTAAATCATATGCATGAATGTGTTTATTAATTAAATATCTTTATTTAATTAATTAATTCACATGTATTCAATCAAAATCTTTATTCTTCGAGTTCTAACTTTGTCTTTTTCATTCAAAGTCCATTTCTTCTATTTTTGAAGACTCTTAACTGAAGATTAAATTGTTTATTTAATCTTGAACTCATGTTCTTTCTATTTTTGAACAGTCTTGACACAAGATTAAGTTATTGTTATAATTTAATCTTTATCTTGTAGAATTTCCTAACTTCCGTTCTATCTGACACAGAACTCACATCGCATGACATTCATCAATCTCGATCATTGATCTCTCTTTTGAATC
Source organism: Sequoiadendron giganteum (assembly GCA_007115665.2). NCBI lineage: Eukaryota > Viridiplantae > Streptophyta > Pinopsida > Cupressales > Cupressaceae > Sequoiadendron > Sequoiadendron giganteum. Next base: position 551,533,703 of record CM021107.1, on the reverse strand, counting down.
TGAGTCGATCATTCGAAAACCCAAAATCTATAAATTGGCCTGTCATCATCATTATTCCTCCTCCCGAAATCAATAATTTTGAGAAGAAACTTAATATTCGATATTTTTCTTAGACATTACAACAAGGTTATGCTTGCATCGAACACAAAAATTTGAGGGCAAGAATACTAATACAGCAAAATGGAGAAGGACAATCAAGATAATTCGAAGAAGTGGACGTATATTCGGTGAGCGATTTTCAATTAGTTTTTTAGTTTATTTATGTTTACTTTATTTTTTATTTGTTGTTTTTGATTTAGATTATTTGTAAGATTAGAGTTAATCATTTTATTTTGTGCAGCTATAGCATTAACTCCAAAAAATCTTTGTTACATTTGGTGAACCCGACATATTCAACCATAACTTTCAAATGGTTATAGATATTTTCACGAAAAAATTTCTACAAGTTGATGACAGTATCAAGAGCTTCCACGACAAAATAAAGATTTTTTGGAGACGTTTTTAATTTTTATAATTTATTTGTTATTTTTCATAAAAAATCAATTTTGAGAGAAAATTGTCGATTTTTTTGGATATGTTTACATTTCTGGAAAGAGATCTTAATTTCAATAGGGGTCTGTTCTTTAGGTTTTAAATGTGGATGAAAAATTATTAGTCAAACAACAGATATTTGAAAATTAGGGTTTCATAAATATTTGCTTGAATCTCACAAATAGTTCCATGTCTATTCACAATTTTTTTTCTGCAGATTTCGAATGATATCCGACACCTTCAGGGAAAAAATCATATTTTTTGGATGTGTTTTGACTTTTTAATAATTTTTTGATGATGTTTCATAAAAAAATAATTTCGGGCGTAAAACAAAAAATCTTTCCAATTTCTTTACATTTTTGGAAAGCTCTTGAAATTTTAGTATGGGTTTATTCTCTTTATTTTTATTTTACTGTCAAAAATATTTTCAAAAATCAGATTTGTCTTGACTAGCTAACCCTCTAATATTAGTGATCAAGTATATTGTTAGGGTTTTTGCTTTGTTGGGTTTGTGAATCTGCAAAAAAAAATAAAAAAGTTCAAAGCACACATTGGATCAAGTGGACAAAGAATTTGGAGCTAAAGAAAGTCTAGGTGGACACATTCCATCTTTCATCTCTAATCATTGTTGTTTTTGTCTTGTTTTGTTTTCGTTAATATTTTCTTTGTAGCTGTGCTTAGGGGGATAACTTACATTTTGCAGGACGAAGCATAGAAGACCAAATAAAAACCAAAAACATGTTTTTTCCAGGACGAAAGCCAAAGACACAAGACTACTAATAATTTTGCATGCGGGACCTAATGAAGACTTTGTTTGTCGTTAATTTTATTTGGAAAGCTTTTTGTTTGGTAGTTTAGAAAACTGTCATTTGGGTTTAAAAATAACCAGTGTATTTTGTGTCTATAAATTTTTTAGATAGAACCCCAATTCAGTAATCATAGTATCCTCTCCCCTTGTGCATTTATGTGATCCTAGGTGCAAGAGAACCAATTAATGACTCTAGAAAATTTGGGCCTATGTTGGTGGTTAACAGTAACCAACATGACTCAAAACTGATGATGCGTTTATCACCAGTGACTCCCAACTGGTATAGAAATTTTAATACTTGAGGAAAGCTTAGTATTATGAGGATCCCAGGGGACCAATAATTGACTCCCCAAGTACCCTTGTGGTGTGTTAAAACCTGTAGAGCGTAACCTTTGCAGAATTGGGATGATAATGCCTCTCGCATGGCTCTTCTGAACAAGTGCCCGAATTAAAAATCCACTTGTTGTAGTTTTCCAAAATCCTAACTATTTGCTGGTGCAGCAGGTTCGGACCTGTGAAGTCATCTTACATACTTATGATTCATGCGTAGAGATGAAATGTATTCCACGGGAGTTTCATGGGTACAGTAGCTTGGCTACCCCGTATAAGTGAGTGTCGTGGAGGGGAGCCAATGGGGTCAAGCTACTAGTCATCCACCGTGAATATGCGTAGCTAGATTTATCTAGGTAAGAACTCAGTAAGTATTGTCCAACACAACCTAGGTTGTAAATGTTCAATGGTTTTAATAGATCTATCACTTCAAAACTGAAAACACATTGTCTGTTGTGCTTTTTTTTGTTGTATTCATCAAAAAAATTGATCATTAAATGGAGTCAGTCAAAATATCATTTCTAGAAAACAACAACTATTAACACAGAGTCGCAACTGTCAAATCCTGAGTCGAATGTGTCAATGCAAGCCGCATCTGTCAAATATAAAGTTGCATGTGTCTATCAGCCAAAGTCCAAATTTTATATAGTTTAGATATTCTGAGCCGCAACTGTCCAATCCTGAGTCGCATGTGTTAGTGCAAGCCACATCTGTCAAATATAAAACTGCAACTTTCTATCAAAAATTTTAGGTTCATGAAATCCATATTTCGAGTCGCAACGATTATACTGAGTCACAACTGTCAAACTCTAAACCGCATCTATCTAGAGTTAAAATTGCCTGCAACTATCAAAAACCTATTTTAGGTCAAATAAATGCATTTGCAAACGTAAACCACATCTATTAGAAGTAAAACCACAACTGTTTAGGTCAACCGCATTTGACTGTCAACAGGAAATTGAGAAAATTGTTCAACCGAGTCTGAGGAAACTGTCATTTTTGTTTTCTGTTTCTCACGATCAAGCTTGGACAAAAACTAAATTTTTTTCTCAAAAACCTTGCATTATTAGGTGTCATACACGTCATAGTGCTATTCATCCTAAGTTGCATACATTTAGACACTCCTAGGAAATCGCATATAGAACTAACTTTCCGCGTCATTGGATACGTTTGCGTTCCGTTTTGTCCTCATCATTGAACCTAGTCACTTTGGTCCTATTACTTAATCTTTCCAGCTGAACAGTCTAGTTTGGGAAATTCACATTATCAACTATCTTTGTCCTACAATTAGGTTCCTTGGTCAAGTCAAATCATTGCTTGGATTTATCCCACAGGTGGTAGGTTATACCTCATCTTAGAATCATTTATCGTCATAGTCTACTCAAGATTTTGCATATTGTCCATCCTAGCACATTTCATCTTACTATACGTCATTTTAGAAGTGTTTAACAACTTCTTTTATAGTCAGAAAATCCAAAAAAAATAAAAAACATAAGAATAGGACATATCAGGTTTTAGCTATAGTCTGCATTACCCCATTTTGAGCAATTTTTTTATGGTTGAAACAAGGTCCCAAAAGAAACTTAGAACAATGTCAGATCCTAATGAATTTTTCAATCCTTTCGGAACTCAACCAGCAAGGAGAAAAAGACCACATAGACCTTTACATGAAAAACACGTCACTAGAGACGCACATGGACACATTTCTATTGAAGACATATAAGTTGTAGTACAAGACCCTGATTTTTCATCCTTTATGGATGCGTTTTTGGAAAATGACCCCCAACGATATCTAGCAAAATTTCTAGTAGAAGGTGCCACACTACCACTAGGATTTGATGTCCACACTTTGAAAACTGTATCTACTCAACCAACACAAACTATCACATCAAGTGTGTCTATTCCCCAAATTACTCTTGTAATACCAACAGGCATACCAACTCAAACATCATCAATTTTCAAAACAACCTCTTTCAATATAACACAAGGTTTACAACTCATTGCGGGGTCATCCTCATCAAATCCATTTGGCACAAACACAGTTGGTAAAAGTTCCAAAGTTGGCACAAACACGACCATAGGGATTACGCAGAACATTCCAACAAGAAGTATTCCTACACCAAACCAGAACATTTCAACAGGAAATATTCCTACACCAAATCAGAACATTTTGATAGGATACACACCCCCACCAATTCAAAACATTCAACCAGGATATATTCCTTCTCCAAATCACAACCTGTCACAAAACATGACATTTCAGAACAACTACATTGACCCAAAAAAGGCAAACAAAATGTCTTTGATGAAATTAGATGTTTTCCAAAACCAAATGCAAATGCTTCAACAATAGATGGACAACATGTCTATCAGGAAAACGAACTATCTCAATGCAAGATTTATGTCCATGTCCCTTTGACAAGGCGCTATACATGACACCCTTCCCCCACAGATACATTATACCAAATTTTCCTAAGTATAATGGGAGGAGGAATCCTTTAGAACACATTAGATAATTCTCTACGACATGTATGGACATATCATATGACCCCACATACTTGATGAGACTATTTTTACGAACCCTTGTCGAGATAGCACTGGAATGCTTCTCTAAATTACCATATGGTATACGATCCTCGGGAGAATTAGCTGAGAAGTTTGTCAAACACTTTGCCTTGAACATAGACAATGAAGTAATAATTGCTACCCTATGTCACACAATGCAAGAAGAAGGTGAAACTTTCACCACTTTCTTCCAGAGATGGAGAAGTTTAGCTAGCAGATGTGCAGTTGAAATACCAGAAAAAAAAAGGTCACAATATTCCTTGAAAACATCAATCCAAAAATGAGAGGTGACTTATGGGTACATTGTTGTACCTCATTCCTAGACTTGGTACAAAAGGGCATCATCCTTGAAAAAGGCCTTATTGATAAAGGATAAATAAAAGTACCAGGGAGAAACCCAATCGTCCAACATCAAAACCTTCTCAATGATAGAAACAAGTTTCGGTTTAGAAACAAAAATGTTATCAATGACGACATTGTTGATGATAATACCATACATACAGGACCAATCATCACACTTAGAGGTTACAATCCCAATCAGGACATGACAAACAGTTTGGATCAAACATCTATTTTTGTTCAAAATTCACAACAACAATGCCCACAAAGGCGATTTCCTAAACGTGAATTTACCCCTTTGGGGCAACCAATCGAGACAATCTTCAAAGATTTGATTAAACATGATCTCATAAAACCATTGGAACAAATAAAATATGATCCTGGATAGTTTAAACCTTCATGGTGGGATGATAATGCCTATTGTGAATATCATCGGACAAAATGACACAACCTACAACAATGTCGACAACTCAAAAATATCATCCAGGACTTTGTTGAAGACAGAACCATAGAGGTAAATGGGCAGAAACATACCTAGAATGCTGATCATAAACTCTTCATGGACCCATTACATGACCACACGAAAGGAAAAGCCTCCAGTTTGGGACCCAAGAATGCTCCATTAGCCAATTATACCAATGCCAAGTATGACTATGGTAAAGGTATCATCATAAACCACCTCCGAGCTGCAAACGAAAATGTCAATACCTTCACCATCAAGAAGCATCTTGAATGCATTGTAAATACACGTAGAATCAAAATAATTCTTCTAGGTCCTTCTTCTAAGCCACCTACACAATCCTCCAAGTCCAAGTACAATCTTCTTGAACAACTAAGCAAGACTCCAGTGCAAATATCCATCTTGGAACTATTGACTTTGTCACCTGATCATCGAGCTATTCTCGACAAAGCCTTACAAAACATGACTATCCCTACCGACTTAGATGTCAATCATTTTGAAGAAATGGTAAGATATTTAACTAACTCCCGTCATGCCACATTTTCCCAATAGGATTACTCGATAGAAAAGACCAATCACAATGACCCATTACATCTTGAAGTCCTAGTCCATCAAACCAAAATTAGACGAGTCTTGGTAGACGGAGGAGTAGGTTTGAACCTATGTACCCTAAAATTGGTTAAGGCATTAGGATTCTCAGAAGCATGTGTGGACACCTCTAAGAGCATAGTAATCATGGCTTATGATGATGAGGAAATATCATCCAAAGGAGTTGTCACACTCCCAATCAGAATTGGCTCGGTAGTTATGAACACCAACTTCCAAGTCTTGGATCTCACCCTTCCATATAACCTATTTTTAGGTAGACCTTGGATACATGCAACGAACTTTGTACCTTCCACATATCACCAATGTCTCAATTTTTTTTGGGGGTGGTGGTGGTACTGGTCCTTTTGGTGGTGGTATAGGTCTTTTTGGGCTCGCACACTCAGGCAGTAGCATATCGTAGATGCTATTGTGATGATGTATATTACGATGTAGCTCATTGTGGATGATGTATTTTTATTCCAGACTTCATTGTATACTTGACACTTGATGATATATATATGAGTTGCAATTGATGTAATATGATGATGGTTTATGATTTATATGTAATGGATGCATTTATTATGTGATGTATGCAATATGCGATGATTTTATTTTGATGTAATGATATAATGATAAATGCATGTGTAGAGTATATGATATATGGATATATGATGTGATGTATGAATCTCTTAATGATGATCTATATGGATGCCCAGAATGTGATAATATGTATGGATGGATGGATAAATTCTTTTTATGTTCATATGATGATGATAAAAATGATGATCTTATGATGAATGATAATGTAAATGATGTAATGAGAATAATGACTTGATTTTAAATGTATGGATGGTAAATAATGTATGCATATTGTGTTGGATAGATGATGATGTAATGAATGTTTTAATGGTAAAAATGAACCTGATGTATTTATGGTACAATTTAATTCATAATTGATTTGATGTATGATGAAATGGTGAAATTAAATGATGAGATGATGCTTCCTACATGTTTTTGATGATGATTTTTGGATTTATGTCAAGTATACTCAGTCTTATTTGTAGATTAGATAATCATTGATTGGAATCCTTTATGCAAAAAATGTTCTGTAGATAATGGATATGATGAATGCAATCTAATTTTAACATGCAACTATATGCAAAACAATTGTCATTTTAACAGTACCTTGTGCCCTTTTTTCATCATAGAGCTTTATTGGATGTTGAAAGTGAATACAAGCGTCAATGGTATGTGTTAGACCAATGATGACCTGAGTACCTCTTTCATGATTTTTGATATTGCAAGCGAACACAAGCATCTAGGTATGATTTAACCGAGATGACCTGAGCATTCATTGTGTAAATAGGCAATGATTAATCATTTCAATGTGTGAATTCTAAATGTCATCGGTGATACATTTGCATAGCACATCCCCCGACAATTCATACATTTATATGATTAACTAACATACATCAGATAATAATAGAAACATCATTCTTCTTCCTTGTTCCTCTAGTTCAATACATCATTGAGTAACTCCAAAGAAATGATAATCAAAAGTACAATTTATTCATTGTTGACTTTAAAGTGTTTCATTCATTATTCAGTTTTAGATCATCCATCCTGATTTTGTGATGTTTTTGGATTTTCGAGATTTTGGACCAAAGACCTAACCTAGTAACCTATCTTAGGGGTCTCGGGGGCTAATCAAAGATTAGCCTTGCCTACATTACACACACAGAGACTACGTAGTTCGACTGACACAGACCTATGTTTTTTGGATGCTGCTTTTTTTAGACTTACTTTTTTTGACATGTTTTTGGATTTTCAACACGATACAGATGGTTGATACCTTTCTGACGATGATTGATGTTGCACTTTGATCTTTGTTTTCATTTTTCTGCTATACTGTTGTTCACCCTTTGGTGAAATTGATGTTTTTGTTGCCCCTAGTGATATCCAGATGTTTTCCCCAAGCTTTGGAGTGATACTTGACTATTTGAAAATGATTTTGATATGGATGCAAAGATGGCAATACTACTTGACATGTTATGGAATGGTACTGACTGCCAGACTAATGATCCTGATATGTATCGAAATAAATGGGAAAGCTGATCTTAGAATCACATACGACGCCTGTTTCCAGGTTTTCACCATATGCTTTGATTACACTCTTCGTGTTTTTGTATTTTTCTCATTTTATTTCTTTTTGTAGTTTTCTATTTTTTTTGTATTTTGTGTTGCCAAGATGCCTATTTGCTAGGTTTTCATCAAGGAAACAATTTTCAGAAGTTTGACCCATGCACTAGGAGATTCAAGCATAGAATTTTCGGAGATGAATATTGTTGATAGGTTCATCAAAAAAATCCCCTTCTGACATTGATAGCTGATATGCTCCTGATCCATATACTGATGTGACGACAAAAGGACCAAGCCAGCTAGGCTCAAATTTCCCTTTCTTCTCCCTATCCTACTAATTCCTAGGGTTTTCTTTTAGTACCAAATCACCAACTTGAAAAACCCTTGGTTTTACCCTGTGGTTGTAACTTCTTGACATCCTTTGTTGATAAGCCATTAGATGATTAACAACTTGTTGATGATGCTCATCCAGCAACTCCAGTTCATGTAGTCTAGAGACCCTATAGTCTTCATCTAAAATGATACCTCTGAGTGATACACATAGGGATGGAATCTCAACTTCAATGGGAAATATAGCTTTTGACCCATATACGAAGGCATATGGTGTAGCTCCCGTTTGTGTTTTGATGCTTGTTTTGTAGGCCCATAGTACAGGATTGAGTTGAACATGCCGGTCACGTCCAATATAATTAACCGTATTTTTGAAAATTTTGAGTATTGTTTTGTTTGAGGCCTCTGCTTGGCCATTCCCTTGAGGATAGTACGGTGTTGAAAACTGATATTGGATATGAAATTTTTCACATAGCTCTTTGAAATCTTGATTCTTGAAAGGTCATCCATTATCAGTGATAATGGATTGAGGGATTCTATACCGACATATTATGTAGTTCAAAATGAAAGAGGAGATCTGCTTCCCAGTGATGGTAGTAAGAGGTACTGGTTCAATCCATTTTGTGAAATATTCTATAGCTATTATAATGAATTTGTGTCCATTAGATGAAGATGGATTTATTTTTCCTACCAGATCTAGGCCCCATTGACAAAAAGGCCATGTCAATGTGAAGGGATGTAGTTCTGGTGCTGGTGCATGAATCAAATTGCTGTGAATCTGACACTTTTGGCATTTCTTAACAAACTGATAGGATTCTTTCTCCATGCATGGTCAATAATATCCCAAATGGAGGAGTTTCTTAGCTAGAGTTATCCCACTCGAGTGAGTGCCACAAATACACTCGTGAACCTCTCGTAGGGTTGTTTCAGATTTGTTGTGTTCTAGACAGTGGATTAAAGTACCATCAAGACCTCGACAATAAATTATGTCAACAATTAAAGTATGTCATGCGGATTGGTGAATGAAGTTTCGTTTTTGGTTCTGGGATAGATCAGGAGGAAGGACATCATTTTTAAGGTAGGAATAGATTGTTTCATAGATGGAGATTTCAATAGTTTCTATATGGTAGATAGTAGTGGATTTTGGGTTATTATGGGAAGGACATGATACTTCTTCTACCATAAACTCATAACAAACACGTTTCTCAGGCAATTGTAGTAATGAAGCAATTGTAGCCATAGCATCCGCATCTTTGTTCTCAGCTCTTGGAATTTGATCAAACTTGATGCTGACAAAGGATTGTTTCAGATTAACTATTTGTTGCTTTAGGGCATCAACTTTTCATCTTTTGTTTGATACTCATCATTTACTTGATAAATAACTAGTTGAGAATCCCCATATACCTGTAAGTCCATGATCTTCCACTGAATTACTATTTTGACTCCAATGATTAATGCTTCATATTATGCCACATTATTTATACACTAAAACATTAATCGATATGATTTTGGAATGGTGTGTCCTTGTGGAGAGATGAACAAAATTCTTGCTCCTGATCCGCGCTGTGTATATGATCCATCAAAATATAATACCCATTGTTGGGGCATTACTGTCGGAATGTCTGCATCTGGAAACTCCATGGTCATTGGTCGATCATCTGGTAGAGGAGCCTCTGCTAATTGTTCAATGATTTTATGACCCTTGATTTCCTTTCTCTCTACATATTGAATGTCAAATTCACTTAATAGCATGACCCACTTTGCTAGTCTACCTATTAGGGCAGCTTTACTGAGTAGATATTTTAAAGGGTCGATTTTTGCTATTAACTTGATTGTATGAGTCAACATGTAGTGTCTCATCTATTGAGTAGCGAATACCACCGTCAAGCAATATTTCTCTATGAAAATGTAATTGATTTCATATCCATTCAATTTCTGACTAATATAGTAGATAGCATGTTCGTTTCCTTCATAATCCTGTTGTGCTAAAAGTGCCCCCAATGAGATATCTGTTGTAGCAATATACATTATGAGGGGTCTTCCTTCTGTTTGTGGCATGAGAATGGGTGGTGACATTAGATATTTCTTGATTTGATTGAATGTTGTTTCACACCCCTCATCCCACTTGAAAACTATATTCTTATGCAATAAACGATTAAAAGGATGACTTTTATCCGCTAGCTGGGAGATGAATCTTCTGATCGATTAGAGCCTTCCTTGTAGTGATCTAAGTTGACTTATATTCCTAGGAGGTGGCATCTCCATAATTGCTTTGACTTTCGTTGGATCCACTTCAATGCCTTTTTTCGAGACAATGTACCCTAATATTTTTGCTGATGTGACCCCGAAGACACATTTCTTGGGGTTTAACCTGACATTGAATTTCTCCATCCATGTGAAGATTTTTTCTAGGATTTGCAGATGTCCTTCCCTTGTACTAGATTTGGCCAGGATGTCATCTACATAATCCTCCATGAAGGTGTGCATCATATCATGGAATATTGTCGTCATTGCTCTTTGATAAGTGGCTCCTACATTCTTTAGACCAAATGGTGTGATGTTCCAGCAGAATATTCCCCATGGACATGTAAAAGTTGAATTTTCTTGATCTTTTGGTGCTATTTTTATTTGATTGTACCCAGAGAAACCGTCCATGATTGATAACATGGCATGCCTTGCCGTCAAGTCCACGATGATGTCTATGTTTGGTAGTGGAAAATCATCCTTCAGGCATGCTTTATTTAGGTCCCTGAAATCTGTACATATTCTGATACTATTGTCTGGCTTGGAAATAGGCACAAGGTTTGATATCCATTCAGTATAGTCTAGAGACCATATGAATCCAGCATCCAATAATTTCTTTAGCTCCCTCTTGACCATCAATGCGATGTGGGGATGCATTTTTCATAATTTTTGCTTGATAGGCTTGACACCTATGAGCAAAGACAAGTGATGCATAAGTAGAGTTGAGTCTAATCCCGGCATATCAGAATATGACCAAGTGAAGTTGATGCTTCTTTCTTTAAAGAATTTGATGAATTCTAGTCTTTCTTGTTCTGTCATGGATTCCACTAGATGTAGGATTTTTGCCTTATCTTCAGTGCCAATATTCACAGAATGCGTTGGTTCCACTAGGACTGATGATCGCTCATGATAGTGTTCTGAAAGAGTGTCAAATATTCCATCCTTCAATTCCTCAGAAAGGTTTTCACTGTTACATGCGTTCTTTATTTTTACTTTTTCCAGATCTAATGCTTCCATAGAATGGTTTTCACCCTTAGATCTAATTTCCCTATTGTTATTTTTGCAACTGGAAGATTTGACACCCTCCTGCCGAGTCATGATGTTATGAGTATTACAACCAAAATTTGTTTCAGGTTCAACATGACATAGGAAGTTTACGATGGCATCATCGCTTTTAAATATTGGTATATTCAAAGGTTCAACAAGTTTTCAATCAATGAGTTTAGGATGGATTAATGGCATGAGGTTATCAGATTCATTCAAGGTGATGGATGTAAGGGTTTGGACAACCATTTTTTCATAGTTGTTTATTGTAACTTCGAGGTTTGTGATGGTACTTTCTTCAAGATCATCTAGTCCACTCGAATTCTGCTCATCCCCACGAGAATCACCGATATTTAGTGACCCTTCCACGAGTGTTCTAGACCCAGAACCTTGGCCCTCCTCACTCGTAGCTGCATATTTTTGAATTACATCGACTTTAATATCAATAAAAAATAGATTAGAATACAATGCCCACTCATATTCATTTGAGTCTGTTTCGGAGCCATCCCTAAACTGAAGGATATTTTCTACAACTATCTTTGTTAGCTCTTGCTTCTCTTCTTCAGAGTATCCTAGTCTTGGCTTCTCTTTTCTATGGAGAGTGAGGGGTGTAATAGGCTCTGAGATTCCATCCTTTCTTAATCCAATGGGTCCTTGTCCTTCATACCCCATTTTTTCTAAAATAGCTTTTCCTTTTCTATATTTATCGGTGTTTATGGCGACATTTTTTATAATGATATCTAATGTATAGGGTTCCTCATCTTTGTATAGCCAATCCAAGATTGCTTTGTTTCTTGTTTCATCCTCTATTGTACCATTTTTTGCAAACCTTTCATCTAGAGCTGTAACTGGTAATGATGTTTGAGACTTGATCATAGACGGTTGACCATATGTTCTAGGACATGGCATTAACTATGATAGGTTAATTGATTGCTCCATAGAATATGTTCCCATTCCTTTGTCCTTCAGTTGGAATTTATCTTGGAACTAGTGTGATAAAGAAGTTTGTTGATCTAGTTTATCTGTTGATTGAATTTCAACAAGACTTGTCTCTTTTTCTTTACCCTTCTTCTTTGCCCATTTAGTAGTGATGCTTGGACATTGTTAGTCTTTGGATGATGATGCTTCCCTATTGTGTGGTATGAAATTATCTGGAGAGATCCTAAGGGTGTCACAATGCTGAGGATGATTGTAATCAGTAGATATAGTCACCTCTTGTCCATTTATTGGGAACTTCAAACATTGATGATATGTCAAAGGTACAACCTGCATTTCATGGATCCATGGTCAGCCTAAGAGAATGTTGTATGTTAATTCTTTCTCCAACACTTGATATGTGATATGTTTCATCATGGGCCCCACTTGGATGGGTATCACAATCAAGCCTTTAGACAATCTCTCTTCTTCATCATATGCTTTGATAGTCATTTTTCTGTGAGAATCAATAACATCATCTAAATATCCTAGTGCACGGATTAACTTGAGAGTGCAAATATTCATACCAACTCCCCCATCTATTAAGACTCTCTTGATGCGGTGGTTTTGGATTAAGAATTCAATATGGAGTGCAGTATTATGGGGATGGTTTAGCGAGATATCATCCTATTCGGAGAATGATAGAAAATGTGAGGTAGTCAAATGTCCCACCATAGCTTGAAATTGACACACCTCTAGATTCTTTGGTACTGTAGTGGCAACTAAAGCTTGTTCGAGAACCTCCTTATGTGATGGTGATATTTTAAGGAGTTCTAGTATTGATATCTGAGCAAGAATGTTTTGTAGAGTATCGACGATGTTATAGTGAGATGTAGGTGGAACTGCGTGTGTAGACCCAATTCCTTTTAACATGACCTTGGCTTGCCCCCTAGTCATTATATTTACTGGTTGATGCTCTTGACATTCTCTGATTTTTAAGACATTGATTTGATTATTAGAGTTTGATATGTTCAAGAGCAAGTCCAATGGAGTAGTGTTGTTGATTTTGGGTCCGTCAATGTTGTAACCAACTATGTGATCACTCTCTATTCTAGATAGGCAAAGGATAGTGGTTTCAAAGATGTGGTTGGCATTGTTTCCTTTGTTGTTTGAAGATGATGATGCTCCTTTGTCATAGTTTGGAAAAGGGTCTTTGAAATATGAGTGATCGTTATTGTTGTCAATCAATTCTTGTATCGCATGTTTCAACTCCATACAATCATTAGTTTTGTGAACTTTGTTATTATGGAAGTTGCAATAATCAATGTCATTCCACCCTGGTGGTTTGACCTTAGGATACCAGAATCGGGCTTCCCATGCAGTGATAAGGCCACTAGCGACTAGTTCTTTCATTACCGATTCTATCGTTTGGCCTTAAGGTGTGAACCTTTGCCGATTTGATGGTTTCTGATATGGTTGTGTCTTTACGATCTCATTGTTTTGTATGATATTTGACTTGAAAAGTTGATCATTTTTTTGATTCTTTGATGTAGATGTTGTCAAGTTAAATACCAGTTTGACATTTTGGGAATCATTTGATGTTTCATTGGTAGTTGTGGTTCGATTCTTGCCAAAATTTTGGCTTATCATTGCTTGAGTATTGATTTGAGGAGTTATTTGTGTTATTCATTTTATCGTTGAAATGTTTGATAAGTCCTCTTTTGACTAATGCTTCCTCAATTTTTAGACCATTTTCTATGACTTTTTCGAATGTGGGAGGACATTTTAATTCGAGTCTATAACTCATTTCCTCCATTAAGTTGTCAATAAACAACTCCATCTTTTCTTCCTCAAGAATTGATCTAGGATATCTGCCGAATAGGCGTCGCCATCGTTGGAGAAAAGATAAGAACGTTTCCCCTTTATTTTTCTTTAGGTTATAAAGATCCTTTATGGTAACATCGTGTTGGATGTTAAAGGAGTATTGGGAAATGAACCTATTGACAAATTCCTCAAAATTTCTGATACCAGGTTGTAGTTTTGAAAACCACTCCATAGATGATCCTCCCAAGCTCCTTGGGAATAATCTCATGAAGTAAGTTTCCTCGTGGGAAAACTCAAGTCATTGTTTTGAATTCTCTAATATGATCTATCAGATTCATTCATCCATTGTACTTATCATACTTTGGGATTTCACAGTGTCTAGGGAAAGGTATCAGACCAACCGTTGCATCAAAAGGATAAGGACAAATGTCCTGTATCCCATATCTTTTGGTACTCCCTTTCGTCATATCTTGTATTTTTTGTTATAACAGTTTCATTTGAGATGTTAAAGTGGCAACTAGATCTATCATTTGTGTAGGTTGCAAAATTTTAGTCTCACTTGTTCCAGGTGCTTCCTTTAGATGGTTTACGTTGAAGTCCTTGGGAAGTTTGGCACCTAATTCAGCCAACATCAAAAGATACTTCTCCATATCTTCTTCTAGAATCTTTTCCATAAATATATGGAACTTGGGATCTTGTTGAGCTGCTTGGATATCCTCTGGAGTTATTTCATTCTTATCATTTCGGTTTAGATTGTTCCAAGGATTTTCCTCTGCCATTGCTTGCGATTTTAAAATTTCTTGCTCTAAGAGCCTCTATTTTTGGGACCTAGTGAAGATTGGCATACAAAATATTACCCTTTCTTCCGAAATGTTGATCTTCTATGCTGAAAATGTCAATTGGAACTTTTAACAAAGTCGAATAAGATGACTGAGCTTATTGATGAGACTATGTTAAAAATTTGATTAATATACCTGGTTTCATGATAAAGTATGATAGTATCCCGATGATGAAACTTCAGTGTAGTAATCGATTGTGTATTTGATTTTGACACTTGTGATTTGCAAGATCTTGTTTCAGTTGATAAGATTGGAAGTTTGTATAAACCTATTTGTTTTCGGTCTCTAGATAGTGATTCTGATGAAAAGAAACTTGGTTCTGATGAAGACTATGGATAAAATGATAGACTGATTGACTGGTAAAAATTTTGAGCTCTTTGTTTTGAAAGTGCTAAAATAGAGGACAAAAGCGCTATTTCATAGAAGTGCTAGAACAGAGTTCCGAAGCGCTGAAATAGGTGATAGAAGCGCTACTTGATAGAAGTGCTAAAACAATGCATGAAAGTGCTGCAGAAATTGATGGAAGTGCTATTTTAACAGAAGAGCTGAAACAGTGCATAAAAGTGTTGTAGAATTTGATGAAAGCATTGTTTTAATGAAAGTTGTAAAATACAGACTATAAGCACTAAAACAATGCCCGAAAGCGCTATTTCATAGAAGTGCTAAAACAATGACCATAAGCACTGAAACAGGTTTCCAAAATGCTTAAAAACAAGATTTTAAGACGCTCTATTGTAAAATATGATCTGGCCTTATGGCATACTATATCAAGGATTGTGGAAGATAAGAAGGATGTATGCACTGACTATGGTTGTGATACTGAGTGAGAGCTCTTCTTTGAAAGAAGGCTCGTGAATAGAGTTGTACTACCACATAATCTAATGTGTGACCCCTATCAAAATCATGATATCTGTGGATGAATGTTCTATGTTTTAAAAAGAGTTTCTGATTTTGATATAGAAAATGTTGTTTTCTTAATTTATTTCTATAACCGAGAGGTTTCTTGGGTTTTGTGACTTTGATTTTTCTCTTGAAAAATGTGGTGGACTTCCACTTTCGTAGCATGGGTTTTTGTAATCTAACTTGACTTTGTTGTTTTCAGGATGATCTTAAATCTGATTTTAATGAATTTGTGAAACAACAACAAGCAATTGTGAATAATTGTTTTGATTGAATAGATCGTGTATGTTCAAGAATCACGAATGATTCTTATTAATTTTGATGGGTTGTTTTGACAATTGTACACAAATCGAATAGACTCACACTTAAGGACAAGTAGGTCATCATTATACTCATAGCCCACAACTTGAATTACATTGACTCACATAGCCGTGTCACCCCCTAGATGGTGCCCATGTTTTTTTCATTTCCAGACGCGTACTCAAAGTGACAGAAGTGGATACCGAATCCCTTGAGCAAGCGGTCATTGGTAATTATATGGTGAGTGTCTTGGGGGTGGATTCTTCCCTCCCCTTGCACTGCGAGTATGACAATGTATGGATACTAACTCGGCAAGAAACTACTCTATGGTTTGTAGACAAGGTTTCCGTACAGTGCGGAAAATAGATAAACTCCCCCAAGAGACCTCCCAATCTTTAGAACAAAGATTTTGGGGATGTTTATCTTGCTCACTACCGTCAAGTTGGACTTTCATCAATAAATTGCATTTTTATTAAAGTGGGTTGGAAAACTTGGCTTTGGTCGTTCTCGTAGGGTGAGTACTTTCTCCCACTAGAGTAGGCCTGCTAAAGGATTTAATAAAGCATAAATAGCATGAAGTAAAAATGACTCTAGCACTTTGGTCACCCAGTTAAGGGGAGAGCATAAGCCTAATCACCACAAACACATCATAAAAGTTTGTTCTATTTTAAAAGCCCAAAAATAAATTTTCGAATCTATGTGAAGGTGTTGCTTCACAGAAATCATGTTGTTGTTTTTAACTTGTACTCTAAAAATACGGTGACTATCCTAGGATTGATAAATTTTCTTTTAGAAAAAAAACAAGTGACTACCCTAGGATTGATAAATTTTAGAAAATCTGAAGTGACTATCCTAGGATTGATAATTTTTAGTCCAACTGTGAAAAAAATTAAAATCTGGCCACGACCACGTCGGATCCAGACTGATTTTACAAAAGCACTGAAATATTACACCGAAGCGCTAAAACTCGAAAGCATCAAAACAGGACACCGAAGCTCTGAAGTTTTCCTTGGAAGCGCTAAATCACCGATGCGTTGAAACAGTTGAAATAAGCGCTAAAGTTGAAAGCGCTGAAATTTTTTGACGGAAGCGCTATAGTAACACAGAAGCACCGAAACAGAGCATGGAAGTGATGTAGTTTGACATAGAAGCGCTATAGTTTTTGACGAAAGCGCTAAAACAAAATACGTCGTGAACCTGCGTGGTACTTTCCAGAAAATTTGTAAAATTGGGGTTAAAGCCCCATGGTGGGCGCCAAATTGTAAGCGTGTGATTAGGTGTAATGCACAAAAAACTTCTTAATAAGACATTATATCAAAGACTAATCAAATTGAATCAATTCAAAGCAATAATCAATTGAAAGCATCATATTGTTCTCTATCCTCAAGATTTATTAAATCAAAATGGCTCTTAGATCATCAGTGCACTATGATTGTTAAAATGAAAATTGAAAGAATGAGATGGATACTAAGACAGTGATATGGAATTGAATATGAAAAATACTAGAAGATAAATGAATTAAACTAAGCATTGATTGACATGAAATAGATAATTGCAGCTATAGGAGGCAGCCATGGTATGAAAGCTTGATTGTTCGATATTGGATGCTTGATGCTTGATATGCTTGATGCTTGAATTCCTGCAGAGTAAGAGTGCATAAACTTGATTATCTAGATCCCTTTTCTTGGTTCAATGAGGCTTTATTTATAGATTTCCTGGTTGTAGAAATGCATAGGGAAGGCATTAAGAGGCTTGGATTCAATCTGGAGGATTGAATGGTGAGAGATGGAGGAGATTGAGAGAATTTTGGAGATTGTCTCTACCCATGAAAAAACCCAGCAAGAGAAGAGGAAGGATTGATGGAGGAGGATTGAGAGATCAAATTCCAAATTCGTCTCCAATTTGTCTCCAAAACTTCTTGTGAAGTTTCAATCAATTAATTTTGACATATTTTAGACATGGTTTAGACATAGGATATCTAATTCATTTTTGAGAGAATATAGATGGAATATTCTTTGTGCCTTTATTCAAATATTTTGATTTATTTAAATTAGCAAAAGAAGGATAAATAATTTAATAAAACAAACTATAGGATAGTTGTTCATTAAATTAGATAGAAGAATATGGCAATTAATAAATAAAGCATTTGATCTTTATTTAATTATTGTAAGATTAATGTGATAGAATAAAGTAGGGATTTGATAATTAAATCAAACAAAGTATTTAATCTTGTTTATTTAATTAAGATGAATTTAAATGTGAACTATATAAATAAATATTTCTATTTATTCAAAAGTAGAGGAAATTTAGGATAATTAATCAAATAACTCGTATTTAATTAATCGGATGCTCTAGACCAATTTTAGGTGTATACACATGCAAAATGGGAAAAATTATTTATTTATTATAACAAAATAGATAGCTCAAAAAGTATAACTCCTTCCTATTATCTGATCTACTAAAGTTTCTCTTAAACTTGTTGAATCCCACATTGATAGGTCTCACCATTTGATATGGAGCAAATACAAGACAAGGAGTAGTATGTGATAGAGTAGGTTTGGCATAGTACAATATTTATCAAGCTACAACAGATTTGTTAAGAATGTTATCCTATTGCACTCTCCCCTAAATGGGTATTTGAATCACCATGACTTTTTTTGTGTTTCTTCAAATGTACTAGATGACCTTCAATTTTGTTTAAAATTAACATGTCGAACATGTTGGTATAATGCATTCTATCATTATAGGAGAGAATTAAATTTATCAAAAAGAAAATGATAAAACTACACCGTATTTGTAGATCATAGAAGCACAAATGAAATATTTATTCTCGATAATCAATGTTTGATTTTTCATTATATTGCAATGCACTTTATTGTAATGACCACCCTTCTTTTTTTGGATTGCTTTCTGAATGCAATTTTAATTATAGATAAGTTCTTGTTTCATGTATTTTGAACATAGCATAGCATTCATAGGAAGCATCACAAAGAAGGGAAATAACCATGAAATTATAGTGTATTCAAATTGAACCATAATACATCATAATGGAAAATGATAACCAAAGAAACCAAACTTAATGATAAATATTTTAGACTTGATACAAAGGAATTTTAGACCTGATAATCATCATAAAAGTGTAAGAAATGTTTTCAAACTTGTACCACAAGATAGTTACAATAGATTGTAATCAACCCCCACTATCTCACACCAAAGAACTACTTCATGAACTCTAAGATGAGTAGATTTTAGGCCTATAGATCAATAGACCTGAGTTTGCATAAACTTTGAAAATGGCATGATTCTTAAGGAGGGGTGATTTCAATTGATGGTTAATATAACACAACAAAAATTAAGCAGAGTATTTCTATCCTACTTCTAAAAAATATAACTAATATTAAATCATCTATCTCCCAAGGTCTCAGTAGTTGGTTCTCAATTGTATTGTATCACCTAGTGGTCAACATGACTATAATGTTCAAGGGGCATTTGCTAGTAAAAAGGGACAAAATAATATTCTTAAACTTTCTAACAATAGGTTTTCAATCAATAGAAAAAGATAGAACATAATTTTTAGAATAGGAAAATGTAAATAAAATATTTCTCAAATTCAAAAATGCAATTTCTATAACAATATTTCTTGTAAAATATATAGAAAAATAAATGAAATAACTCATAAACATTTATTTAACTATATCCATTCATAGTGTGAATTTAATAAGCATACTTGTGATTCATATTTCTCTCTAGAATTAATTTAATGACAAACATTATTAACTCATCACATAATTTTGCAGATCAACAAACAATAAAAAATATACTATTCATAGATAATACAATAGTTGGTTTTAAGTTCAGCTTCTTCTATTGAATTTCACCAAATAAGAATGATTTATGCACAACAAGATCTACTAGTGCATGAAAAACCATTTTCCATAGACATCATCTTTAAACTAAGAAATCTCTGAAATTTAACTAATTGCATAAAGTTGTAAAAATATCTAACATAGGGTTGTGAATTAGACTTGAATTTTCCAATCTTTACAATGAGAAGAATTTAACTTATAGAAAAAAAGAAAACACTAAAAAATCCCTCCAAAAATCTGGATCCACAAAATGGGCGCCCAGATCCACAATTTTAGGGATGCTTCAAGTTGAACTGGAGTCTTCACTTTGTCAAAATTGTTGAAGTACAAAGAGTGTCACTTCTTTCTTATTCTATCAAAAATCATCTCAAGTTAACTTCTTGTAAATGGGATTCCTAGGAGAAGTTAACTTGCTAACTTTATTCCTTTTCAAAAAATGGAATATTCCTGTCTCATTTGCTAGTATCCTTAAAAAATTCATGAAATTCATCATAGTTATTAAAAATCATCTCCTGAAACTCTTCATTAGGCATATAAACCCATTCTACCTTAAAATTGGACTATTCCAATTCTCATGTAGCTACAACAACTATTTATCATAGTTAGCTGATATCCTTGGCTAAACAATGAGTCTCGAATGTAATATTCATCAACTTATCTAGAAGATTCCCTTCCAGACCATCACCTTCTTCTATCAATTGTTCCAACTGTTTACCCCAATTATCTTTTATTTCTTGTAGTGAATTCAACTATCCATTTGGGGTAAATCCTTAGCTATGATCTTTGTGACAACTTCTTCAAATATACATGTGTTTTTGCATATATCATGTTGAGATTTCGACAAGGATTACTCGATGTTCAATGAGTATTTCAAACTTGAAGGTAGTGATACTCTTTATCCTCGTCACCTAAGATACCTAGTTCAATTAGCATTTTCCTAGATGTCTTATCTATAGTCTTCAACCCTCTCATGAACTTTCTATATTTTTCTTCCTCCTACCACCATTTGTGTGCACACTCTTCTATTTTCTTGAGAAGAGCATGAGATTTGTCATATCATTTATACCCTTCCTCTAGAAGCTTCTAAATTTCCTTCTTGAAAGCATGAAGACAACTTTCAAACCATGTAGAATTCTTTTTTATAATGTTCAATTCATCTACTTCCTTTTGGTTCATAAGCATAGGTACCTCTAAAGACTTAGACTACTGTAGGGATAATGAGGTGAGCTCTTTTAAAAACATCTTCATTTTACCCACTTGGGATTTTAGCTCATCCTTAACCTATTTATCCTTTACCAATATTGATTTATTTGAATTTTCCATGATATCAATAAGAGTCATCTATTGATTTCTCATTTGTTTACCCAAATTACCTAAGCTCAACTGATAATCAATAGCCTATAAATACCTATCATCTTTATCTATAATAAGGGTTGTAAGCTATACTAGGTCCCTATCATCACTTAGTCTTGTAGAATGTATGGCTCTTGGCATCTTCTTGGGCTTTACCTTGTCCACTTAATTTTTCATTTCATCCTAGCTGACTAGTTGAGCTTGGACCTGTTGCTTCTTTTCTAAATTCAATTTCAGCCAAGTTGGATCATCTGGTAAAGATGCCACCTATTGAGTACTTGAGGGTGTTGACATGGGAGTATGTGGAGGCATGAGAGTTGTTCCAATCTGTGGTGAAGATACAACCTTTTGTTACTCTTTCTTTTCCTTATCAACCTTCTCCTTTTCTAATTTCTCCTTCTCTCTCCTTGCATTCTCGACTTTAATGTCTATAACCTTTTTAAGCTCCATCTCCATCTTTTGAGCTTCTTCTTCATCCTTTTTCCTTTTCTCTTCTTCTTCTTCTTCATGAGCCAAGCCTTCAAAATATTTCTTATTGGTGCTCTCCATTATCTCTCATTGCTCATCTTCCATGAGGATATGTTACATCTCCTCTTCCCTCTAGAGGTTTCCTTCTCCCACATTTGTCTCTTCATCTACTCCTTCTTCTCCTTCTTCTCTAGCTAGGTCTTCCCAAAGATGAGTTTATTTAGAATCAGATGAGAGAGGAGATTTTGTAATGTTTATTATAAGGGGCTCTTCCCCTTCTTTAGTTGGTTTTTCCATTGAAGTTGCATATAGTATAGTGAAATGTATACCCTTTCATTTTCACACTTGTTTGGGTCCACCTTGCTTTATTTATCCTTTTTTCTGGCCTAATTGGCCCTATTTTATGTCAACAAGCCCTATGAATGACATATTTTTTTAGTAAATACTGACATTCTCCAAAGCATATCTGATCCCCTAGTGACTCTAATTGGTGTGTCCCCAATTTCTAGTCAGGACTAAGATGCCACTAAGGGCATGTTTATCTCCCCAAGGTCTTGTGACCCTAATTTAGAGGCATCTTTTTTGGGCCCCTTTTTGGTGTTTGTGCCCCAAGTTTCATCACTTGGGACTAAGATGCCACCTAGGGCATCTTAGTCCTCCTTAAGTCATTTTTGGGATTTAATTTCAAATCTTGGCAGGATTTAACCTCCTTTATTCTCTGAATTCATATGTCAGCTTGGTGTGATATAATTTCAGTATATTAAGCATAAAAAAGTATAAATACAAGGATAATTCATTCATTATAGTCAAATTGAGTTCCCAAGAGCATCTAAGAGCAATTCATCAAGAAATTGGAGCCATTTTCAAGTTTCAAGCATCATGCAATTGATTTTTCTTGCATCATGTGTGTTATTGTGCTAACATCTGTGATGTAGGGTTTTGATCTAAGAAATCAATTGAAGTCCATATCTATCAATCATTTCAAGATCCATATTCATTGCAGCCATTACACTTAGGTTTGTAGTATTTTCAAGGGCTCATTGAGTTGTAGCATTATATTTTGTTCATTAACCATTTCCTTCATCATTTCCATTTTATTTCAAGTTTTAACTACCAACAAGGGGTTTGAACAAGGAAAACCCCCATTCACTAACAATTATAAAGTTTTTCCATCTTTTCCATTTGTGCTTGAAGATCTAGGTTGTAGACTTGAAGATCAATTGAAGTGAAAAGTTTTCAAGGTTGCATTGTCAAAGTTGTCATCTTCACGAAAACTCACCTACAGGTCAGATCTGGTTGTTCGAGAACCTGAGATC
>CM021107.1:551443246-551505281 GCA_007115665.2 Sequoiadendron giganteum | reverse complement strand
AGGGGGCAACCCTCTTTTCAATTTTATTTTCCATGTTTGTCTACTTTAAAGTAATTTCTCACAGTTTGGTGTTAGTAATTTCCTTAAAGTGGGGGCATACATTGGCATTATTTCAGCTTTATTTCATTTGTATTTTCCTTTTCCATGTTCCTTGATGTGATATTATTTCTTCATACGATGCATTTTCCTCTTTGTAGTGGCATTGGGAGTAATGTCCTTCAAAAGTGTGACCTATCTCAGCATATTATATTCCCCTTAGTGGTAGTGCAACACATTACATTCCCTAAGTGGTGAATCTTTTATCCTTTGACTGGTCCTCTTTTGGAGACATTAGGAACAATGTCCACTAAGAGTAAGACCTCTCATGAACTAAGCGAAATATCTTTGACAATCCTGTCTCTTTCTTATTGTGTTGATTTTTCTTTTTGTCCCTATTAGAGTCATGCAGGTATGGCTTTGATATGGACCTTGTTTGGCTCACCTAGTGAACACCTAGCTTCACTATCCCATGTGAGCATGCATTTTCCTTTTGTCCTTATCATAGTCATAGGGGTATGACGTTGATATAGACCTCTTGGGGCTCACCTAGTGGAAAACTAGTCCTAACTAGCCCTCATGAGCATGAATTTGTTTGCATAGTGGACATCATCTTCCACTTTTAAACCATCTTCAAGCCTAGACCCTCTCCTCCACATTGGATGACCAGTCGAAGCTTGATCTATTGCAATTCATTTCCTTTTTCCTTTTTATTGTATTTGATGGTTTATGTTTTTTATTTGATTTTGGCTTCATATATCATCCACAAGCATGTTCCTTTGTGCCTATGTTCGTTCTCCATAGGATCACAATTTTGTGGGTGTGGCTACCCACTTGATTATTGTCATCCTATCTTACTAACATTTCTAAATTTGAACCCCTCTTGATTGCGTAGTTGGCTACTTTAGTGTGAGTTTGAGGCAAGCTCATCCTCTCACTAAATTTTGGGCTAAATGTAGTGTATTAAAATGTATACCCTTGCATTTTCACACTTGTTTGGGCCTGCCTTTCTTTATTTATCCTCCTTTATGGCTTAATTCACCCTATTTTATGTCCACAAGCCCTATGAATGACATATTTTTCTCATAATTCCTAACATTTTCCAAAGCATATCTGATCCCCTAATTTTTGGTCAGAACTAAGATTCCACTAAGGGTGTATTTGTCCCCCCGAGGTCCTAGGACTCTAATTTTGAGGCATATGTTTTGGGCCCCTTTTTGGTGTATTTTCCCAAAGTTTCATCACTCGGGACTAAGGCATCTTAGTCCTCCTTGAGTCATTTCTAGGATTGAATTTCAAATCTTAGTAGCATTTAACCTCCTTTATTCTTTGAATTCATATATCAGCTTGGTGTGATATGATTTTAGGATATTAAGCATAGACAAGTATAAATACAAATTTCATTCATTCATTTCAACCCAAGTCTTTTGTGAGAGCATTCATTATAGTCAAATTTATTTCACGAGATCATTCAAGAGAAATTCATCAAGCAATTGGAGCCATCATCAAGTTTCATGCATCCTATCAAAGATTCTTGCATCATGTGTGTTGTTGTGCTAACATTTTTGATGTAGGGTTTTGATCTAAGCAATAAATTCAAGTCCATATCTATGAAGCATTTCAAGATCCATATCCATTGCATCCATTACACATAAGTTTTCAGCATTTTCAAGGGTTTGGTAAGTTGTAGCATTGCATGTTGTCCATTCAACATTTCCTTCATCATTTCCATTTCATTTCAAAGTTTAATTAGCAACAAGGGGTTTGACCAAGGAGAACCCCCATTCACTAACAATCATCAAGTTTTTCCATCTTGTCCATTTGTGTGTGAAGATCTAGGTTGTAGAATTGAAAGTCACTTGAAGTGAATTTTTTTTAAATTTGCATTGGAAAAGTTGTCATCTTCATGAAAACTCACCTACTAGTCAAATCTGGCTATTCTAGAACTTGAGATCCAAGGAGAAGCAATTGCAGATCTTGGAGTTTAGGATAACATTCACACTTTTCAAAAATTTAGATTGGGACTAACATGGGAGGAAAACCGTCTTAGTCCTCCAGGTTGAATCTTTCAATGTTTTGGGGATTTTGTTTCATTATCTAAAGTTTTGTGTTTTCCCTGAAAAAGTAATAGTGGGACTAAGATGGGAGTAAAGGCATCTTAGTCCTCCAAGGCATATGTCAGTAGTCTATTTTCATTTATAGAATCCTTTTGGCATATCCAAGCTTCCCAAGTACACATACCCTAGCTTGGAGTTGTTCATTTTCAGTATTAAGAAGCTTCATTTTGCCTATTTTAAGTGTTTTTCATATCACAACATATTTTCAAACATTATTGTTTCCAAGCATTTGCTTGGTGGTGAACCCCTTAATCTGATAGAACACCCCCTCCTAAGTCCTCCTAGTTGTGTATTGACTCAACTTGAGAGGTTGATAATTAGTATTTTTAAGGTTATTAGCACATATTCAAATGCCCTAGATAGAATAGGAAAGATCTTATGTCCCATTATATTCTCTTTGGTTCAGTATAGCAGAAGG
The DNA here is from genome assembly GCA_007115665.2 of Sequoiadendron giganteum. NCBI lineage: Eukaryota > Viridiplantae > Streptophyta > Pinopsida > Cupressales > Cupressaceae > Sequoiadendron > Sequoiadendron giganteum. The sequence goes on along the minus strand of CM021107.1, from coordinate 551,502,710 downwards.
ACCTTCTTCAGTTTTGTTGTGCCTATAGCACACAAACCCCATTTGGAATGGGGACCCTCTCTTTCTTTTGACTTGTTAAGTTGTTTTGTCATTGCCTTGTTTTGCATGCCCCTATTTTGGTGTCTTAGATGGTCAACGTACCTCTCAAAGTCTCATCTTAAGTTGACCCAATTTTACCCCCTTCAAAATTTGCTAGCTCCTAAAGTCTTGGATATCCTTTGGCACTTTCCTCTTGTCGATGGCCTTGGGGTCGTCAAGGCCTGACTCGTCAGGTTTCCCTTCTCAAGTTTCCCTGCCACATTTTTTGTTGTGGACGATCTTTGTCTGATGTCCTTCTGGTGCCCGGAACCCGGTTCCCTAATCTCTATTTGGTATAACTTGTGCAAGAATCTCATCATCCATCACGCTCTTCGGGCCCGTTCCACTAGGATTCCCTACCTGGGATTCCCTTGCGCTTTCACCATTTCTAATGGCCATTGGTTGGCATCTTCCCAGCTCTCAAACCCCAGCCTCCTCTTTCTTGTTGGTTTCCTTCTGGCCTCCGAGTTATGGACCTCCTGCCGCCATCCTGATTTTTCAAAGTTACCGACCTCACCATCCATCATACCTACATTTATTAAGTGGATTAATTGCACATAGGAGTATAAATATTAGAACCGACATGTCATTTTCACATTTTAGGAAATTCAGGAGAGTGTAGAGTCATCGCCACCTTCGCTGCCATCGCGCTCGAGAGTTCTCTTCACTATTCTTTGGGGATTCACCAACTCTCTTCTTCGGGTTTGAGAGCTGAGTGCACTTTCTAACCTCCCATTACCTTTTAAGTGATTTCACATCTAAGTAATTACTGGAAAGGTGATAAATTGCATGAATTTGGTGGGAAAACAGAAGGGTTACAAAACCCATGTATTGAAATCTCCAAAACATCCCTCCAAACACTTTAAAATTGAACTCAAAGTTATGTCTTCTAGTCATTGTGCTTCGAGCTGGCTGGCTACACCCTCTAAACCTGAGACCTTTGGCTGCGCTAACGGTTTGAACTTAGAACTTATGTCAAAATTTCCTTAACGGCGAAATGTCTCAAGCATTCCAGACTCTGGAACTCGACCAAAGGATTGTCATTTAGCCTTTGCTATTTTTGATGGCATTCCCGCCCTGCGCATCTAGTCCTTGGATTTTGTCTTTTTTTCTAACGCGTGATTTACAAATAAATTTGTCACGTCCAACTAACCCTCCGGCCCCAATACACGTACTTTTGTCTACGGGTTTTGGTTTCCATTCTGTTGTTTCAAATGGTCGTCAAGTGACTACCTTCTGACTTCTAGGTCTCGAGTGCCTCCTTGTTGCTTGAGTTCAAATGAACTTCAAAAAAAAAATTGAGGTCGTTGCCTCCATTGGATCCCACCCACCGAACTTCCACCATCGGGATTTCATCCCATTTCAGCCATCCAAAATGGAAAACCCATACCATCCTTCTAGCCTCTGGGCCTCAACACTCTGATCTCCACCAATTTTTACAAACAAAGTGCAAGGTGAAGCTCCTCCTCACGTATGTTACTCCGGGTCGTGGGTTCTAGACTTCTGTCCCTGCCTTGTCGTGTCTCACGACTATCACCCAATGGCTTCCCAGCCTTCATGATCTGAGCACCCAAAGAACTAAGGAAATTGCAAGGCTTTATCCCACGTACTTCAGCCTTGTGGGTTCTGGACTCCGAAACTCTGCCCCCGGAATGTTGTTTCGCCAAAGCTATCTCAAGCGGATAACATCTGACAAATTTCCCTCTTCATGGTTCTGAGTGTCATAATGATGACCCAAATGACTTCCAATTTGAAAATGAATGTTGACCTGGTTAATGAAATCTAGTCCTCCCCCCCATGAACACTTCAAATCATTCAAAATTGAGGGTTTGGAGAAATCATCTGAGTCTCCCTTATATGTTTTCTCTTTGGAACAACATTTTGACTAGGGAATTCCAACCTTTGGGGCCCGGTCCATCAAAATTCCCTCCAGTAAACTACCAATGGTAATGTTGATTAACTGATAGATTCCTTGAATGATTAATTATTCAATCTAAAAAAAAATTGTAGGGATTTTGGCTAATATTTGTCTCTTCATGCTTGATTGTTCTCACCTTTCCTCCATGTGCAGAATATATGGAATCAGTTGCAGGAACCTCTGGGGCAGCTGCAAAGAAGGACAAAGGAAAGAGAACTACGAAGGCTCCTTGGGGAAAAGAAGAGAAATATCAAATGAAATATCAATTCCAGGGGTCACCGTTGCACTCCAAAATCACAACCAAGTGGAAGGATATTTCTAACATAAACATCAGACATGTCAACATTGATGATTTCATATAGAGGGTCAAGATCAACCCCAAAATAGAAAATGCAAAATTGATTAGAAGTAGTGGGATAGCTAAAGCTACTAGTTTCCCTCAAGATCTTGTCACCCCCAAGCTAGTAATGGCTTATAGAGAGGCATATCAGGTAGAAATGAGAAATATTACTGATAGAGATGGGAACATATTGGCTGACATCTCCCCATCATGAATAATAGAGACCTTTCATATCCCTATCTACAAGGAGATGGAACTGCCAAATATCAAGGATTGCAAGGACATGTGGAATGAAGACCCCATGAGATGCAAGAAGCTTGTAAACTAGTATTGGCTAAAGGACAAAAGGGGCAGCCCTGCAAAGGTTCCTTAGGAGCTCTTCCATAGTGATTTATTTGAAGACTACCATGACCTAGTTACCCTGCTTAGTAGAGTAATGGGCCTCCCTACTGCGGCCTATTTTCAAGAGCGGATGGTCTATTTCATCGAGAAGATTCTTCATGGAGAGGACACCACATTCTACTAGGGAGGAATAATCAGTGATCACTTCCATGAGAAACTCATGAATGTCAAGAAGACCTCTAAATTTTATGTCTTCTTATCTGGTATACTCATTGGCTGATAGGAGGCATTACAATGGTTTATTCAAGGCTCCAAATGAAGAGCCTCGTAGAGAACTCAAGGCTTACGATGAGTACCCCCAACTACAATTCAGGAACTTCAAGAAAGACTACTATAGGGTGAATGATGCATTCAAAGCTTATATCATTAGGCTACTTGGGGGTGACTTTGATAGAAGAGTTTTCCATAGTGCTTGAGATTTTCTCAAATAGTATTCCTTCATGTTTATCCAATATCCTAATTTCACCTACATATGTTCCCAAGGATTCTCAGAAAAACCAAACAAGATGCCCCAATACCCTAATGAATGGATAATATTGTTAGAACTCTCTTGTTAGTTGCGACACATTCACATTGTCCTAAACAAAAAACATCAAGCGGGGATCCCTTATCCCCTTACACTCGGCTAGGGGATGTATGAGCTCTCTACTTCCGAGTGTGTAGGGAATTCAGAGGAGTTGGCATAATTCCATTTCAAATCCCACATGGCCATGTCAAGAAAGCAATTAGAAAAGAGTATAGTGATCTTCATAACATTGAATATTTCTAGGCTGATTATAAAGATGACTTTGAGGTATGAATAAGGAAATATATGTAGATGATCGCATACTTTGTGAAAAGGGTGAAATTGTTCCCAGTACTAGATCAGAGTAAGAGGAAAGCACTATGATTGACCCCAGATATAACGCCATCACCAATCTACCCCTGGCAATGATTGATTGGGATGAGAAAGAGGTTGACGACCTCAACATTCTCACCAAGCCCATTGAGGCTCGAACAAAAACATGGATTGATGGGCAAGTTGCTCGATTGAAGCAATAGGGTGTCATCCTAACCTATAAGGGGCTGTAAAGTGAGCCAAGTGGATCTGATAATGGGGTACCTACTTCATCAACTGAAGAAACATCAAATTCCCCTCCACCACTCATTCAAGAAAGAGAAAAGAGATTGATGAGCAGTAGTCCTATCGTAAGGTGTATGCTAGAAAGGCCTCGAAAGCTAAACCTTCCAAGAAACATAAGAAATCAAGAAGCATCACCGAGATTCCCTTAATTCAAGTAGATCCACTCCACCAGGGAGAAGATATGGAGACAGATCAGCCAAAGTCTCCACCTATCTCGTTTTTTGTAACTACTATTGTTGCCACCACCCCGCTTATCCCACACGTAGTAGTTGCTACCTCTCTACCCATGGTGGATATCTTTGTCCACCTTGTTTCTACCGTCATATCAGTGGATTCATCCTCAGCCACCACCTCACTAGTTTCATCATCTTCCATGTCTCCATCTTTCTCTCGTTTGATTGCCACTGCAACTACTACCATGCCTATTCTCATGCTCCCCCAATCCTTCACCAAATATTTATAGAATGTTCCATTCGAGATATTGGGGATGTTTGCAAACCCGGTGGTGTAGGCTACCCTTTCCCAAGCAATGAATAGTATCCTAGTTCCTCCTCCTCCTACCGAGCCACCCAAAATGGAGGCCACAATGCAAATTTCTGAGGAGTTGGAAAGACAACAATTGGAGGTAGGCAAAAGGTTAAAGGAAGAGGCAGATGACTACCATGAGCATCCAATATATGAGAATAGAATAATTGATGAGGCTGCCTATGAATCCTCTAGTGGTAATGGTGAGGTCTAGACATTAATATTATCAAAGAGACCATCGATCCAGAGCTTGATGCAGAGATGGCTAAGAAAATCAGAGCGATTGAAGATAAAGAGACTGAGAAGCATCTTATTATTGAAGAAAGGGTCACTTCCATAGAAATGGAAGGTGATAAGTCTCTAGTAGAAGAACATGACCATGTCCATGGACATAATGAAGAGGTATTCCCTCATGAGGATCAAGAAGATAAGAAAGAAGACAAACCTGAAGAGGACGCTGAAATTCATGAAAACCCAACTATTGAGCAACCCGAGGAACATGGGCGTGATGAAGAAAAAGAAGAAAATGATGCGTAAGGGGAAGAAAACCCCAATGAATTCCTACCCACTAAGTCTCCCATAAAACGCATAGTGTTCATTCAAGATTTTGATGAAGAAAAAGAGGATACAAGGATAGAGCAGGAGACTCCTAGTGATAAGGCTATTGAAATCAAAAGAGAGGAAAAGGAAAGTGACCAGAAGTCACACAAGGGAAAGTCCTCGATCCTTGAGTGTCTAGAAAAGTAGCTAGAAAATTAAACTCCTACTCCTAAGGATCTGAATTCAAGGATAGATTCTATATTGGCAAGAGCTCATATCAACACCAAGAAGGAGAAGAAACTAAAAATTAGATCAAAGGTAACAATGGATTCCTCAGGATCTAGAATGGTGTAGGTAGCCATGCTAGTGGTGGGAGAACAAGGAATAAGTTATGAAATATCCACCATTGACTTTAGAGTCACCACCAACGAGAAAAAAAGTAGATCACCTTCATGAATCTGTCACTACGGTGGTGTGTCTCATTCAACAAGATCAATTTTCAAAAGAGGAGCTTAAGGCATAGGTGGCTGATTTGATAGCCTATATCCAGTAGTGGCCATCCACAGAGGAACAACTGAAAACATCCTCATCCCTACCAAAATTTCTATCCAAAGTGTAGATTGATAAATTGGAAAAGAGAAATAACTTGGACAAGACCACAAAGAGTTGGTTCTAGCAGGTCTTCGACATTGGAAAAATGGGCATTAATTGCATTGTTCGTACAGCGAACAAGTTCCTGGATGTATGAAATTCTCTTGAATGTATGGAGAAAATTTGCACTAGCTTCCCAAGGAAGTATGAATCTACCTACCCAAATATTGAGGCTATCCTCAATCTGCCAAGCAAGAGCTAGAAGGAGTTTGCACTTAAAGAGAATGGTCACTGGTTGATGGATGTCTGAAAGCAAGACTTTGAGAACCGAAAAGAGATGCTGGAGCAGGTACTTGAAAAGGTAAAATCAGACATCGATTGGTCCAAGGAGGTTTAGTCAGATTGCAGTCGATATTTGAAGCTAATGATAAGATATGATATACCCATTGTCCAGATCAACTCAGAAAAGGTAAAGCCTCATTTCTAGAAGAGGATAGAAGATGGAATGTTAGGTGAGATAAATATTGATTTCATGGGTTTGGCTGCCGGAGCCTTCACCCAATCCAAACTGTTTAGGGATCATGCTTCCAAGTATGATGAAGACTGGGAGAAGCTTGTTGATAATTCCAAAGAGTGGAGCTACCAAGTGCTGAGATTTGACATCATAGAGGTCAATAAGCTCCAGTCGGTGATCCTAAAATTCATGGAATATGCAGCCTTGAAGAAGCAGGAAGGCAACCCTATTATTAATGAAGAATTTCTAATAGGATAGCTACAACAAAAGAGAAATCAGCAAGAAGAAAAAATTCTATAGTGTTACCACTAAGAGACAAATTAGGGGAGAGGACAAAACTGTATTTTAAAATGTAATATATTTTGGGGGTAGGTGAAACCCTGGTGTAAGTGAATATTGGCCACATAATGAGATCAAATCTTGGCCACATACTTGTCCTTTTGGACACTATAAATAGGGGTCTCCTCCTCTCATTTTGAGAGAGTTGAGTTGTTGTAAAGACATGTTATAGAAATTGCAATAGAAATACATTGACTTTGGTGCATTTCTCGGTTTCTTCTCATGTTTCATGATTCTTCTCTCACAGTTAGATGATTTAGTTAAATTTTCTTTACTGTTCCATTTCCTTTTAGTTAACTCTGGTAGATTTAGTAATTTTGTTCCATTATTGTGAAGATTTGTGTTGTGTAGATGCCTTCTTTGTCCATACTTCTAGCTATTTGTTGCTGGTAGATGGCTATGCAAAGTTATTCCAGACTCAAATTTGAAGCTTCCTTTAAACCTTTATCCTTGTTAATGCATGTATGTGGTGAATGAGTGGTAAAAATCTATATTCCTTAGAAGATAGCACAAATTTCATAGCCCTATGAAATTTTTGGTTAAGTGAGATTTTATTTTAAGGAAGTTGTCCACAATAGAGACCTCCATGATCGCTATTAATTAGTAGTTACAGATCTGGGAACCTCCTCTCTTCCCTACCATTTTCCTTTTTTTTTAGAAGTAACCTATGCTATGGTTCATTGCACATTGTAAAGCCAAATCCTAAGTCAGAAATGGAGTTCAAGACTATTGTTTGAACTTGTAGCAAATGTACAATAATTGTCCCATTTTAAAACCCCATTTTTAGATGCAACTTCCTTTCAGCTTAACTTCTATAAGTATGTCTTATTATTACCATCAAGATCACATCAAATATCAACTGAGATATTCTATGCAATTCATGACCTGACACCTGAGAGACCTTGGGCTAATTTTCAGCAACTTGTTGGATATTTCATTTCAAGAGAGGTAATGCAGCTACACATTGCTTTTGTTGAGAAAGTGTGCAAAATAACCCATCAACAAGTTGTTTTAGTGGTTGGTGGGGTACAACTGAAAAAATTGCTTGAGTTGTCTCAATGGTTGGGTACACTATTACAATTGGTTGAGCACCTAACCCTAATACAAAACTTACAAAAGCATCTTCAAAAGTATCAATTTCTTTCTAGAAAATATTCAAAATATTTTCAATAGTTGGCTTAGGATCTTCTACTTGTGTAGTATTCTTCTTCAATCTCTTGTACTTCTTTGTTTTAGTAGAAGAAGTGGGTTCAGTACTGGAGACTTTTCTCTTCCTCATGCTTCTGAATCTAGGCTGATTGATACACAAATCAATCCACTTCAATATTTTATCAATAAACACCTATGAGATTTTATTTATATCAAAATCCTCCTTTTCTATCCATTTGATGGGATCCAAAGTTTTGGTTTCAATTTCATTCACCTCATATTGTGGGGCAAGGGTGATACCATCATTTGATAACCCTTCAAGTATATCATCCCTAATCTTGAAATCTCTCATCTGAGGGATAGTCAACTTCTCACATCCTCTTTATTTGACTTCAAATTGATCTTGAAGGTTAGCCCATAAGTCTTCATGATGATTCTCATGATATGGAGATAAAGATGCATAGAGGCCATTCATCTTCCCTTTTGGGTAAAAATTCCTCCTTCCTTCATAAAGCTTTAAATTGCAAGCTTGAAATTCCTCCATTTTTGTTTTATCTATCACTCCTGATGAACATGAATAAAAGACCAGCTTAAGAGGGAAAGTTTGACAACCTACTTTATGGTTATCTCAAAACTTGGCATTGACCTCTACTGCTTGATGAGAGAATTCCATCAAAATTAATCTATCACTACAAAATTTTGGTATTTTGAAAGGAGGATTATCATAACCAAAGAGTAGTATGTATGTGGATCTAGGATATTGAGTAAACCAATTCCCTCATTGTGCTGTAAATTCCATGGCATCCTTAGTCAGCCAAAAACAAATGTCTCATATTACTCGATTGATGAAAACATATAAGAAGGCATCATTAAATCTTCTAAAATTCTTCTATACCTTCTTGAGTTCTAGTTGATCATAGTAATTCCAAACTTTGTTCTCACTAGATAGTCTGATCATGAATTGTACTTGATACCATATGCCCCTAGTCCAAGTACTATTTTCCATCAAGAAAAATATGAATAAAAGGGAACATACAATCCTAAAATGCATGTGAATCTTCCTTCCCAAATTCCCTAGATAATAATGTAATGACTTCACCTACTTCGATAGAGAAATCATAACCACCTCTTATTTATATATCTCTTTTTTTCATCCACATCTGCCTCAATGCCTTAGCCTCTATCATGGTTTTGAGTTTAGGATGGGGAGGAAAGCCAAAGATTAATCTTATCATTCCTAGGGTTATGTCAAGAATCTCATTTCCCCAAGGACCAATATATTTTCTCCAAAATAGGTTGTATGCATGCACAATAGCTAATATAAACTCAACACATTTCACATCTATGGGAAATAAGGCTGTATGTGCTAACCTTGAGTTAGAAAAAATATTTTCTCTTGGACTAGTATCCTCTGCAAAAGTATTGTTAACAAACTATTCCAGGTCAACATGACCAACCAATGTGTTAGCTATTTTCATTACCTCTAACCCAAAATTTGATGGCACTAGACTTCCTTGAAACTTATACTTCATCATTAGCAGAAGTTGTTCTGGTTTCAACTTCTTAGGCTTTGATTCCTCCTTTTACACCTCTTTTACCTCCTACACCTCTTTCGTCTCCTTGGTGCCAACATCCTCTTCTCATGAAGATAATTAATAAACCTACAAGCAATGAAATTCATTAAGAAAAAGGAGTTAGGCATTAAAAAAATCATATATTAAAACCTTATATCTTGAAAGGAATACTCATTCTCATGATATTTTTTCTATTTTCAGAGATCAAGATTGAGGTAGCACTTGGAACATGACCATTACAAAACACCCCTTACCATACTATTGGACATCGAAATTGGGTTGAACCTCATCTCTTGAACCTTGTAAAAGTCTTATCGGAAGACAAGATCAAAACAAAACTTGGCACTGAACCATACAAAAAAGAGTAAGTTGAAGTCTTGACATGATCTCTAATCTTGTAACGAGCATAAAAACTAGAATCTAGATATCACCTGAAATAGGAACTTATAATTATGTAAAGGTATGGTTTCATTTCAAGTTCTAGTCGTAGAACAAGTGTCTAAGTTAGAATAAAAAAGAACCTTAGCACTAGATTAATGGTTTTGACATAGGTAAGGTTTTTTTTTGAGTTCCTATCCTACAACAAGTGTGGAAATTATAATAATAATGACACTTGAATCAAGAACCTATAATAGTGCATCATTATGGTTCCATTCTGAAACCTCATCCTACAACAAGTGCATAAATTGGAGTCGAGACTTTATCAAGCATGTAGGTGATTTAGGGGAATTTTCAACAAGTCTTAAAACTATTCGAGAATAAAGATTTAATCAGAACCCATTGTAAAGATGGACATTAAAGTTAGTTAAATTGAGTATTTTGGGGATCAAATATGGGAAGAAAAGAGGGTTCAAATCATATTCAAATTTTATGTGGGAAAAAGGATTTTCAAAAAATTTAAGGCACAACCTAGTTGTACGGAAACCCTAGGTAACTTAGGGCATGGTGAAACAAAGGATTCTATAAAAAAAAATAGATAAAAATGGAAAAAAAAGGGAAAACATGGCAAAACCAACCAACAACAAAAAAACAAACAATGAAAGAAGAAAACAAAATGAGAAGAAAAGAAATAAAAACCCTACCTTGAAAATTATGGAGAGCACCAAAACCAATGTCGAATGAAGATTGCCAACTCAAATCCACATTCTATCTTCTACTCTTCCCAGTTCCTTACTCACAAAAATGAAAATGCAATTGTGAGAAAATGAGTGGAGGCAGTCCAAATTTATAGTGGTTTTTGCACATGTAAAGAGACCCATCATAAATGCAAGTAGATCGAGAGTCACAGTCAGGATGATATTGGAAATCAAAACCAACACAAATTTCAAAAAGGAAACGTAGGAATCATAATTGGGACTGAACTTGGAACTTGAAATTTCAAAAAGTATAAGGTGTTGGTTCCAATCCGAAATTCAATTTCGAAAAGAAAACATAGAAACAAATGCAAAAATAGAGAAACCATGCAAAGGTGCAAGGTTCTAAATTGTCTCTAAAATCCAATCCTGAAAGGACAAAGGGTAAAAGAGAATAGAAAAAATTAGAATTGGAAAGAAAATAAGAACTTAAACTTTCAAAGGGTGCAAAGTGGAGGTTCTAGTGCAAACTCGAATCCAACAAAAACAAGAACAAGAACAAGGAAATACATGGGAATTATGATTGGGATAGAAACTAGAACTTGAACCTACTAAGGGTGCATAGTTTTAGTTCCATCTTGGAACCAAAACCTGAAAGAACAATAAAAAAATGAAACAAGGCTTGGAAGAAAAGACAACTCTCAAATCCAGAACAAAAACACCAAAGGAAAAAAGCAAAAAAAAATTCTCCTAAAATATAATTCTCCCAACAAAAATTAAAATGAGTTCTTAAAATGTGGTGCAAAACTATGAGGAATCCTTTGGAATAACACCCATAACAAAGCTTCAAACACCAATTGAGCTACGAGAAAATTAGCACTTCTAGCCACTCAAAAAAAATGAAATTCTAAATTCTAAAAATCTATATTAAACCTCTCAAAATGAGTTTAAACGCCTCCAAAAAACACTAAAATTAAGCCAAGCATCAAAAACATCAAAACCTTTGCTTGCACATTAAAATATGAAGAAAAACTTCATTCCTAAAGCTCCAAATCTATGAAAATCAGAAACTTTGTGAGTTGAATGTGATCCCTGAAGTAGAACCACACTTCTCAAGCTAGGGTGGATATCTCACCTTTGAAACTAGTAACTAATAGTGAGGATTTTTATCCTAAACTCTCAAAAATGGTAATCTTGAAGCATTCTAGTAGCATCCTATTATGTTGGCAAAATAGAGATAATGAAATGAGTGCACAAGAGATGATTATATAGAAGAGGGGAGGAAATTAGGGGAACATGATTTGAATTCACTTTTCCCTCAAAGAAACCCCATGCCCCCTTGAATAAGGATTTTAATGTATTCATAATTCCTTATGCCTCCCTCAAGTTTCGCATCCACTTTTAGAGGCTAAATATTTTATTTTTGATAAAAAAATTATTAATTTTATTCCTAGGTGTCAAACAAGGGGCCCTTTTTATGAACACGTGACCCTCACTTAAGTTATAGAGTAACTTTATAACATAACTTAAGTGACAAAAAAACATAAATATTAATTCAACTACCCTTAGAACTCATTAATTCCTATACTAGAAATCCTACACTGCTAGAGAAATATATTCTAGGAACAACTATTAAAAATAACACCACTATAAATAATAACTACTAAAAATGTAAGTGTTCTGAAACACCAACCTAGCACTGTCTGAGGTATACTAAAATACACTATAAATAGTAAGTGCTAAAAATGGTCATTGCTATAAATAGTAAGCCCTACTAGAAAATGTTGAAACCCACCACAAAGTTTGACGAAGACTCTGAGTCACCTAACCAACTCCACTTAGCCTATGGGTACCCTAGAATAGCCTAATGGAACTCCCAAATTGATTAGGTGTAAGAAGGGGACATTACACTCCTCGCTCCCAAAGATTGGTTGTCCTCAAGAAATTGTAACTCTAGATGCTATAATATCTACTCACTGTCTAAAGTAGCATCCTACACTAGAAATTTATTCAACTTCATAAGATACTCCTTGGTCACCCTCTTTTGTAGAGTATGCTCCTTAACCTTAATCGCAACCTCTAGAACCAATACCAATTTTCCTTTCTCATACAAAGAGGTAACTCTATAGAAGGGACCATATTATGAGAAAGTTCCTTTCTAAGGAGAGAAACATGGAAGATGTTGTGCACATTGCTACTTTCAAGTAGCTCAAGCTTCTGTTTCTCTGACCCATTTTTCTTGAGAATGGACTTCCTATAAGCCTATAATTTGAAATAATCCATGTTTCCTTTCTCAAAATCCCACCCAATGTAATGCTTATTGTCATAAAAATTCTACAAATTGTTATCATGTTTTATATTATCTCTTAGATATCTCATGATATCTCGACTATCTTGAAGAAGGTCTCTAGCTCTAGGCACCCTACAATCTCCAAAAACCAGATCAACGATGTTGGGAACTTCATAACCATACAATTCCATGAATGGAGAAATATTGGTGGATATATGTAAGGTAGAGTTATATTAGAACTCTCCCAAATTAAACCACTTAGCCAATGATTTCTACTACCCTGAAACATAGTTGCATAGGTAACCTTCTACCCATTTATTAACCACCTCTATTTTCCCATCAGTTTGGGGATTGTTGGTATAATTAAATATGTTATACCTTGTCCTAGGTAATAATTACACCTTAGTTAAGTTTACTTAGGGACCACATAGGAGGTAGTTGGAGCTTTTCCACCTTTGGTGGACTTATCATGTTATTACTTTATCACTTCCACCTTTTGTGGGAGATTCACCATTTGTGGTTGTTATCACATTATAACTTTTCCACTTTAGGTGAAGTGATAGATTTTCATAGTTGTCTCACGTCATAAGATTATGACACTTGTCATAATCTTATGCCCTTCTATGTTCTCACATTGGCTATATAACTAAGGGGTCTCTCATTGTAACAACATACAATCATTCCATTATCATATTGATGAGAATACAATTTTTTCTTGTCACATTCATATTCTCTCTTCTTGTGCTTTCCATTTGGTCTCAAGATCTTGGCAGCCATAACCAATTCTAACATGGTATCAGATATGGTTAGGTGCCATTGGAGACTCTTTTTCTAAGGAGAGATACCGGATTTGGGGAGGTTCTTTTCTTGGCTCTTTATTGCAGGTTTATATCGAAGTTTGCTAGGCCAAATCTAAGCTCACCATTGCGTTTGCAAGGTTTGAGAAAGTTGATTTTTCCTTTTATTTCATCCAAATTGAACATATGAGGCCAAATCTATGAGGGTTTGAAGCTGCAGAGTGGTTATCAGATCCAAAAGCTAGTTGCATTTTTGGAGCATTTTGGGTCAAATATGACCCTGCCATCGTGTCCAAAAGGTCCAAAAACCCTAAGATCGACTGTCAATTCGTCCATTTTGGGGCAAGTTATTTGGTGAGGCAAAAAAAAATATCTAGAGAACTGTACGACCCCTAGAATGTCATTATTAGTGATGGGATGATTTATTTTCAAAAATAAATAGATAAAATTTGGAAAAAAAATTATGAAAATTTTCATTTTTTCAAATTAAAATTTGTAAAAGTTTTTTTTTGAAAAAAATTTAAAAATAAAAATAAAAACAAAGAAAATTGTAGGGGTCATACCCTACACAGTCCATAGACCTATAGGGTACACCTTGCGTCAGCTGGTACTGCACGTACTAGAATCCACCACATGACAATCCTTCACTGGCCCGACCAGCAATCCGCAGATGCACCTCTCACCATTAGCCGGTCAAAATCCGACGATCGTAAAGCAAAGCCCGACAAGCACATTAAAGATTCTGGGAAACCCCATGAAGATTCTTAGTTGAAGAATATTTTGTCAGGAATATCTGGGCAAAACAAAATATTTTGAAGGCATATACCAGCTGGGGAATATTTTAACCACATAGAGCATATTCATTTTTTATGGGTTGCAAGCCATCAAATTTAAACCAACGAATTGCTAACATCAGAAGAGTGTCAGTGCTGATGTTAGCACCCTTTAGAAATTTTCTGCCCCTCTCATGGATTGCATTTTAGTTTCTATAGTCGATTTTCAAAGGCTCATAACTCGGTCATTTTGGCTCCTTTTTTTGAGAATTTTTTTTTATTTGGGCTAATATTTTGTCCTCTACATAGTGGTGTAGTCAGTTTTTGGTTTTGGCTTCTATATTTTTCCAAAAATTGCAGATTCTCACAGGTGTTGCTACTTCATCCTCATTTTGGGAACCTCGGGAGCTCATATCTTGCTCCTACGGTAACAATTTTGAATGAATTTTTTTTGAAAGTGCATAATTTTTCATGTACTTTCCGGTGGTGTAATCAGATTTATCTCATCTACTGTGAATTTTTCACTTTGATCTTGAGGCCTATTTTGGCAATTTACATGTACCAAAATCAAAGTTTGCTTCGTTGTTTTAGCAAGTGGCAATTATAAATGCACTAAATATAAAGTGCCAAATCAGATATTTCATGGGGGGGTTCTTGATTGAGTGATTTGGTGGGGTAAGCTTGTAGTGATTGGTTGCATTCTTTTGCTTGGTTTGTGTTTTTGCAATGGGGAATTCTCAAATTGAACTCCTAACTCCACATAATTATGCTACATGGAGAAAATCAGTATGGAACTATCTCATGATGAAAGGTCTAATAGGCCATCTAAAGGACACTATTCAAAAAACTTATGATGCTAAAGAATTGGAAAAATGGGAGATTGATCAAGAGAAAACACTTGGATGCATATGTTCATTAGTCTCATTTTATTTACAATTTCATATTTAATCATGTAAAACACCTAAAGAGGCATGGGATGCTTTTGAAAATTTGTATGGTAAAACAAAAAATATTCGGGGATATCAGATTGATAATGATTTGATGAATCTTGATCCTAAAATTTTTGACAACATCCAAGACTACATCTCCAAAATCAAGCAATTAAGAACACTGTTGAAAGAATGCAGTATTGAAAAAAAGGATTTAAAATTGATTATGAATGTGTTATCCAAGCTTGGTCTTGAGTATTTAGTATTTCTTTTTGACTTTCAAACCCATCAAATTTCTATCAAAGCATCATATGTTGATCCTAAGTTTGATGATTTTGCAAATCTCCTAATCGAAGAGGAAGCTAAGTTAATGAACATGGGTCTAATCAAGTCTTCCAAGCCACATGCATTGGTTTCTAGTGAGTCAAAGGTACAAAAATAATCAGGGAATCTTGATAATAAGAAAAATATGAAAAAGAACATGCCACATAAAGAATCAAAATCCACTCATTCAAAAGAAAATTCATCTAAGAAGGAGAGGCCTTTTTGTGCATATTGCAAGAAGGATGAATATGAATAACATTATTGTTATAAGAAGGATATTGATGAGTTGAAAAATATTTTCAAAAGGAATCACATTTATTTGCCTTCTAGAATGTTTGAATCACCTCCTTCTTTAAAACAATCTACGGGAAAATTTCAAGCATCTACATCAGGAAATAAAGGACAAGCTCTTTGTTCTTTTTTAGGTACAGGATCAAGGAGATGGCTTCTAGATTCAGTAGCATCTCATCATATGAAATCTTCCCAATCTATATTCTCTTCATTTCAACCTTATTCTATGTCTCCTATCTTGATGGGAAACAATACACACATGAGTGTAATAGGGAAGAGATCTATTAGTTTTGGGGACAACACTTTTTAGGATGTTTTGTGTGTTCCTCATTCGACAGAGAATCTTCTTTCCATATATCAGATTACACATGGTGGAGATGGGAGAAATATGGAGTTCACACCTAATTCAGTCATCATTTGAGACTAGGAGAGTAGAGAGATCATTTCTATTGGGGTGGTTGATCATTCATCTTGGTTATATACCTTTTCACATTTTTCTTCTGATGGTGGCATTGTTCCTTTAGTTGTTGATCATATGAACCATGATTCAGAGGAGACATTTGTATTTTTGAACTTGGGAGTTCTCAAATTAGATCTAGTTCTTGAGCCATGCATTTCATCTCCTCTAGCAACTGTTGCAGTTGATGATGCTTGTGATGCCACAGTTTTGGTTGCTTGTGATTCAATGCAACAGGATATACACTGTGTTCCAGATATGGCTACTTTGGATGGCTTCTTGACAGGTATTTCAAACTTGTTTATGGAGTCTCATCTCGCAAATTTGGGGGACATTATCGATAGCATTCATCTTCTCTTTGATGAAGATTCTCCTTCTTTAGTTGTTGTGAGGGAACACTCTAACCCTCTTGTTCATTCTCTACATGATCATTCTTTGTAGTTTGACATGACTGTGGATAATTTTGGACAACATTTGGAGGAGGCTTCTTTGTGTTTAGAGGGGATATTTTTCTTGTTGGATTATGCTCTGCATTCATCTCTACTAGATGTTGGATTTTCCTCTTCAATAGTGTGGCCTAGAATTCCTGTTTGGAGTGTGTCAACTTTCAAAATTGACATGGAGACACTTAAGCATAATTCACAGACATCATCCATCATCCATATTCTAGAAATCATGCATATATTCATGGTTTTGTTTCTTCCTAAGGGGAGGAACATTGTTCGGTGAGATTGGATCATCTTCAACATTCAATTTTGAGCTTCTACCATCATTGTAGGAGACTCAACATTGAGGGGGGGCTACCTTTTCTCTCTTCTACTTCTCTCTTATGGGGGGTTCTTTTTCCTCACATGGGGTTTTTACCTTCTCATTCATCATTGAGAGCATTTATTTTTTGTATTTCATCTCTCTTTTGGGGAGGAATTTTGTCCCATTGGGTTGGTACATAATTGTCGAGACCCCTCTTGCATTATTTTATTTTTTGTACATTATCCCTAAGTTGCACTTAAGGGGGGGTGTTGGTGTAATTAAATGTGTTGTACCTTTTCCTAGGTCATAATTACACCTTAGTTAAGTTTATTTAGAGACCACATAGGAGGTAGTTGGAGCTTTTTCACCTTTGGTGGAATTATCATGTTATTAATTTATCACTTCAACCTTTCATGGACATATCATGTGATTACCTCTCCACCTTTTGTGGGAGATCCACCATTTGTGGTGGTTATCACATTATCACTTTTCCACTTTAGGTGAAGTGATAGTTTTTCATAGTTGTCTCATGTCATAATATTATGACACTTATTATAATCGTATGCCCTTCTATGTTCTCACCTTGGCTATATAGCCAAGGGTTCTCTCATTGTAACAACATACAATCATTTCATTATCATATTGATGAGAATACAGTTTGTTCTTTTCACATTCATATTCTCTCTTCTTGTGCTTTCCATTTGGTCTCAAGATCTTGGCAGCCATAGCCAATTATAATAGGGATGATAACTAGTGCTAGGAGTCAACTTGATGCCACACAATCTGAATAAATCCCATAAAAACAAGATTATGAACTTTTTTTCCATGTCATTGATGATGGTCTTGGGTTTTCCATGAAGCTCAAACACCTCTTTCAAGAACAAATCTATCACTTGAACTATTGCATACCCTACTAACATGACAAAAAATCATGTAAATTTGGTCAATCTATCCACCAACACGAAGATACAATCCTTCTTTTGCACCTTTGGAAGCCCTATAATGAAGTCCATTGATATGATTTCCCACTTTTGAGTTGGAATAGGCAAGGGAAAGTATGCTCTTTATTTGTTGGCACACCTGGAACTCATGAACATACTTAAGACTATCATCTTTCATACCTTTCCTCAAGAATCTCTCACCGATCTACTTGTATGTCTTATAAAATCTAGGATAACTAGCCATAGGAATGCCATGAAAATCCTTAAAAATGTGCACCTTCATCTTAGATTCAAAGAGCAAACAATTTTTTTCCTATTGAGATATAAGGCCATCCCCTATCTGCTACTTATCATCCTACAATGAACCATCAAGAATTTTGTTTGCAAGTGCATTTTTGTTGTAATCAGCTTGTATCCTCTCCTTCCAGTCTATTGATATGACTTGGTGCAATCACGGTAGGAGGGTCCTCAAAGAGAACAATACGTACCATGCAACAAGAGTAACACAATAGAAGAAACCAAAATTATGGAGGAAAAAGTAGATACAAACATTCTTGTTGTCTAGAATATTGATTACATATAGTCAGCCACATATGGGCTTATAGATTCAACGCACAAGCCTGATTACAACATGTTAAAAAATATAGTGCTCATACATGCGAGCAAAAATCTTACAGATCGAGCTTAATGTACATATTATCCTTCTTGGTCTAAAAATTGAATTCCATTCTATTGATCCAACACTAGGTTTATATCACATCCACGGGTCAAGAAACATCCACGTCAGCCAAAGATCACTACAATCTCCAAGAATATAAATGTAACATGTGCAAGAACAGGTCAGCCTCAATTTTGAAATTCATCCATGGTAGATGAGTGTGATGAAGTGTGGACCTAAGTGTAAGGTTGGGGACACTCCATAGAACAATTGTAAACACACTGTTAGGATCTGCAATGCATGGGAAAGAACCATGATTGATCCACCTAGTCGTTAGGTTATGAAGTTATTCTAGAGCCAGTCCCAAAAACTGTCACGTACTCTGAAAGCAATAACTTGCCAGAAAAAGATCCATATGAGCTGAAAACTTGGAAAATGACAATTGAACACATCCATAATGAAATACTAGGTACAGAAGATCTGGTGAGAAAACATGTAGAAACACCAGATCTACCAACTAGAACCATGACAAGAACAAAACAAGAAAAAAACTGAATGAACATATTTTTGGTTGATGCAAGATTGCCAGTAACCAAGGATGCTCCTACATCAAAAATCTGGGGTTAATGAAAAGTGAGCCTCTCACTTTGGAAGGGACAAAGGAAAACCAATATGGTCTACCTTAGCCTAAGAAATCCAAGAAGAATCCTCCATTGGTCTACCCTTCCATTTCACCAGATATTCTTTGTACTATTTTCCCCGAGTCCTCCTTCCATCTCTGACATCCAAAATATCTTATCTCATCTAATTTTTATTTAGGAAGACGTTCTTCCAACTTCACCTTTTCATCTTCACTAAGTTCTACTTCATGGTACTGATGTAGATCTATAATGTTGAATATAGGTGATATACCCATGTCATCTGGTAATTCCACTTCATAAGCATTTCCTGAATCAAACTTCTTCAAAATCCTACAAGGTCCAAACTTCCTCATCTTTAATTTACTATATGTTCCAACCGGAAATCTTTCCTTCCTCAAATACACCATCACTTCATCTCCAACTTCAAATTTCTTATGTCTCCTTCTTTCATCTGCTTTCTCCTTATACTTTTGGTTCATGTTTTTAAAATGTTGTTTCACTTGAGTATGCACTATCCTCATATGTTTTGCAAATTCTTCTACTTCTACACTCCTTTTATCTTCCCTACTGATGTCTCTCAACTCTGATATACCTCTAGGATGAACTCCTGTAACAATATCAAAAAGTGTCTTCTGAATACTCCTGTTCATTGAATTATTGTAAGCAAACTCTACTTGTGCTAGGGATAAATCTCAACTTTCGGTTTTGTCTCCAACCAAACATCTCAGCAAATCCCCAAAATTATGTTCACTACCTTTGTCTGTCCATCTTTTTGTGGGTGAAAAGTAGAAATGAACTTCAAATCTGGCTTCAATTTCTTCCAAAGTGTCCTACCAAAATAACCAACAAAATTTGCATCTCTATCTGAAACAATACTCCTAGGTAATCCATGCAATCTAACTACTTCTCTGAAAAAAAATCTACTACATGTACTACATCTTTTGTCTTCTTACAAGGTATGAAATGTGCCATTTTAGAAAATATGTCTGCCACCACAAATACTGAATCATTGCCTCTTTTTCTCTGAGGTAAACCAAGTATGAAATCCATGCTGATATCCTCCCAAGGCCTTTCTGGTACTGTCAAAGTTTTATACATTCCAACATTCTGACTACTCCCTTTTGTAACTTGACAAACTCTACAACTTTGCACAAATTTCCTAACATCCTTATAAATATGTGGCCAAAAGTAATTCTAACTCACCAATGCTATTTTCTTGTCAATTAAAAATTTCCTCCCAAATCTCCACTATGTTTCTCTTTCACCAAGTTATCCCTCATCGAGCTTTGGGGTATACACAACTCATTTCCTCTAAAAAACATGTCCTCTTGAATGAAATAATCCAACCATTGACTTATATCCTCCAAAACTAGTTCCTTACATGCTCTCCAAGGTTCTACAAAATCCGGGTCTTCCTTATACAAGTTCTTCAGTTCAGCAAAGCCTAATACCTCCACTCTCATTTGTGCCAGTGAATTCCTTTTCCTACTCAAAGCATCAACAACTCTATTTGACTTTCCACTCCTATATTTCAAATAAAAAGGATAACTCTGCAAGAACTCTACCCATCTCGTCTGTTTTTTATTCAACTTACCCTGACTATTCAAATACTACAAACCTTGATGATCTGTATACAACACACTCCTTAAATAACAAGTAATGTCTCCACTTCTTCAAGCCTTGAACTATGGCATAGAACTCCCGATCATAAACTGAATATCTTCTCCTTGCATCATTCATCTTGTCACTAAAATAGGTTACTGGTCTTCCTTCTTGACTTAACAATACTCCAATCGCATTTCCACTTGCATCACAATCTACTTGAAATACCTTATAAAAATCCGGTAAAGCCAACATAGGATGCACAATCACCCTCTTCTTCAAAAATTCAAAACTTTGGTCTGCTCTATATGTCCATCTAAAATCATTCATGTCTCCTCTCATTGTTTTTGTCATAGGGCTACAAATAGAACTGAAACTCCTAATGAAATTTTGGTAGAAACTAACCAATCCATGAAATCATCTTACCTCTCCAATGCTTTCAAGTGTAGGTCATTCAAAAATAGCTCTTACCTTATCATGATCTATCTTCAATCCATCTATAGATATCACAAATCCCAAATATACTGATTCCTCGTTCATGAAAATATACTTCTTTATGTTTATCAACAACTATTCTCCTTTCAACCTCTGCAAAACTTGTCTTATGTGCAAACAATTTTCTTCTCCAGTCTTACTGAAAATAAAAATGTCATCCAAATATACAATCAAAAACTTACCCAAGAATTTCTTCAATACCTCGTTCATCAACCTCATGAAGGTACTCGGTGCATTCTTCAATCCAAAAGGCATCACCAACCACTCATACAATCCTTCATTTGTCTTGAGTGTTGTTTTTTGCTCATCTGCTTCTCTAATTCTGATTTGATGATATCCACTCTTCAAGTCTATCTTTGTAAAGTACTTAGCTCCACTCAAACAATCCATAATGTCATCCATTTGAGGAAAAGGAAATCTATACTTTATTGTGTTCTTGTTTATGGCTCTAGAGTCTGTACACATTCTCCATTCTCCATCTTTCTTAGGTGCACACACAACAGGTACTGCACAAGGACTTAATCTCTCTCTGATCAATCCTTTCCTCAATAACTCTTGCACTTTTCTATTCAATTCTTCATTGTCTTTCGGTGCCATCTGGTGTGTTTATTTATTAGGAAAATTAGCTCTAGGGATCAGTTCCATATAATGACTAATACTTCTTACAAGTGGTAATCCATTAGGTACATTATCTAAAATGATAGCTTCATATTTTGTCAGCAACTCTTTTATCTCCTCAGGTTGTCCTTCTACATGCTTCAAGTCTTCAACCTTCTTAGGCACCAATGCATAGAACATGTTCTCATGTCTTAATCCATCCAAAAATCTCCTTCCATCAACCAAACAGATTCTATCAGCCATACAAATCTCAGCCTTAAAAAAATATTCCAAGGGTAACAAAGTTTTCTTCATCCCATTAGAAACAATGGTGTATATGTTCTTATTTCCATCATTAATAGCTTTTCTATCATATACCAAGGCCTCCCCAAAAAAATATGGCATACATCCATAGGCATAATATCACACAAAACTTCATCATGGTAATTTCTTATCTTCAATTTGACCAAACATTGTTCACTTACTAGTATTTTATGCTCATCTTGATTCCATGTTATTTCATAGGGCTTAGGGTATTTCAACCCTTACAACTCCAACTTGGTCACCATTTATTCAGAAGCTAGGTTCTCTGAACTTCCACTATCAATGATCACTTTGCAACATTTTCCAGCTACCTTGCATCTTGTTCGAAATAAATTCTTTCTTCTTTCTCCAATTCACTTTGACACAACACTCTCCTATTCACCAGTACCTCTCCTTCTTCCAGTTGGTTAAATGATCCAGCATGATCCTCAACAATTATTTTTCTTCTATTGTTCTCAGTCTTTCTTCTTGTCTCTCCTTGTTTGCATGCAAAGGCTCTATGTCCTTCTCCATCACATTTAAAATAAGTTCCCTTGAATACTCTTTTCTCTTGTTCTCTATCTTTTCTATATCCTTCATTTATGTAACCACCATATATTCCTCCTCTATAAGAATTCCCATCATCTCTTCAATATGAATTATCATTCTTGTTGACCTCCTTATCCTTATTTTGATTTGTAAATGTTCCTCTTCCTCCTCCTATAAATATTCTTCCTCTTTAAAATCTTATACCTCTTCCTCTTTGTCTCTACTCGTGTCTTTTGTTGAGCTTCTCTTCTTTTAGGGCACACTTATATGCCTCTTGCATACTCAAAAACTTCATCAAACTGATCTCATCTTGAATAGACAACCTCAAACCATTGATATATCTAGCCACTTGTTCGCTCCCATCTTCTGAATGTCCAGATCAGATGTTCTATTTATAGAATTCTTTAGTATAGTCTATTACACTTGACTCTCTCTCTTTAGGTTCTACAATTTTTGGAATAGACTAATCTAATAGTCGGCAAGCATAAATTTTGTCTTCAACTTATTCACCATCCAATCCCATGATTTTATCTTCTCCTTCCCCTTCCTTTGTCTATCTATCTGAAAGTGTTCCCACCAAAGGGATGCATGTCCTTTCAACTTTGAATAGGTGAATTTCACCTTCTTATCTTCTGAGGTACCTACAAAATCAAAGTATTTTTCCATATTTATTATCCAATTTAACAATTCATCTGAATCAAACTTTCTAGTATAATCTGGTGGATTGAAATGTGGTTTATTATTCACTCTGGTTAGTGCTCTTATGAACCTCTCATCTTCATGATCAAGACTAGGTTGCTTTCCTCCTACAACTTCTTTTTGTTCTTCCACTTCTTCATCACACACATCTTCAACTAGTCAATCTATTCTTTGGGTTGTTTCAACCGCATCTAATCTAGAAACAATTCCTCTTAATATCTCCAATATAGTAGGGTCTACATTTCCACATGCTCCATTTCCTCTACCATTTCTTTTTCCCACCATGTTTACACAAGACATCTACAGCTACAGGTTGGATCCTCAATCCGCCACCCTACAATAAATCTTAACAGGATTGTGCAACTTGCAAGGAATGAATCTCGCTTTGATACCAGTTTGGTGTAGTCATAGTAGGAGGGTCCTCAAAGAGAACAATCTATACCATCTAGAAAGAGTAACACAGCAAAAGCAACACAAATTATGGAGGAAAATGCAGATGCAATCATTCTATTGTTTGGAATATTGATTACATAGATTCAGCCACCTTCGAGCTTACAGATTCAGCGCCTAGGCCTGATTACAACATGTTCAAAAATACAGTGCTCATACATGTGATCAAAAATCCTACAGATCGAGATTAATGTACATCTTATCCTTCTTGATCTAAAAATTTACTTTCATTCTAATGATCCAACACTAGCTTTATATTGTGCATCCATGGGTCCAGAAACATCCACGTTGGCCAAAGATCGCTACAATCTCCAAGAAGAAAAATGTAACATGTGCAAGAACATGTGAGCCTCAATTTTGAAATTCATCCACAGTAGATGTGCATGATGAAGTGTGGACCTAAGTGTAAGGTTAGGGACACTCCATAGAACAATTGTAAACACACCATTAAGATCTACAAGTCATGGGAAAGATGCGTGATTGATCCAACTAGTCGTTAGGTTATGAATTTATTTTGGGGCCAGTCCCAAAAATTGTCACATACTCTGAAAGCAATAAATTTCCAAAAAAATATCCAAATGAGCTGAAACCTTGTAAAATTACAATTGAACACATCCAAAATGAAATACTAGGTATGCAAGATCTAGCAAGAAAACATGCAGAAACACTGGATCTACCAACTCAAACCAGAACAAGAACAAAACAAGAACAAAACTGAATGAACATATTTTTGGTTGATGCAAGATTTCTAAGAACCAAGGATGCTCCTACATCATAAATGAAATTGAACATAAATGTGGCCTTCTAGAAAAGGAATCAACCACTACATTCCTCTTCCATTTGACATATATTCAATATCAAAGTCATAGCCCTGGAGTTTTCTTACCCTTTTTTGCTACCTCTCACTAATATCACTTTAATTTAAGTAGTATTTAAGACTATTGTTTTAAATCTTAACCATAAATCTCCCTCCAACAACGTACTACCTAAATTTAGCTAAAGAATGCATGATAGCCAACATCTCCTTGGCATGGATGAAGTATGCTCTCTCACCTCCTCTCAGCTTCATACATTCAAAGGTTATTGGGTGCTTATTCTAGATAAGGAAAACACCTATGCCTTCACCTGATGTGTCACATTCAATCTTGAAGGGCTTAGAGAATTATGGAATTGCTAACATTAGGCATGTGCTCACAAACTACTTAAAATGATCAAAGTATTTTTGTATTGTTTGAGACCAAACAAATGCCACCATTTTGGTTGAATTTGTAAGGGGGGCAGCCAACTAAGAGAACCACATAAAAACCTCATGTATAATGCACAAAGCCCAAAGAATCACTTCAACTATGTAAGATTCGCAAGTGGAGGAAAATAAAGAATAGCCTTCATCTTTTATGTAACAAGCACAACCTTAAAACAAGGAATTTACATGGAATTTTAACTAAAAATTAAAAAGTACATACTCCATAAAAATAGGACATAATTTTTTTCTTCAATAACTGAAAGTTACAAATATATGACTGATAATATAAGCATAACATAATTTTTTCATTTGAATTTTTCAAATCAAAAAGTATAAATTTCATTTCTTTTCAACATTTTCCACCATGATCAATTGCCAATATAGAACATAAGCAATTAGGGAACATGGTCAAAGATCCATATCTAGATATTTTCTTTATTTTTGTCTCCCAAGACTTGTCATGTCATCTAAAAGAGGGAGATCATCACCCAAGTGCTTTACTTTCAATGATGGGCCAATGGTCCCCCACACACCTTCCTAACTGAAAGTGGCCCTACCCTTTAACATAAGAAATGGTTTAGAACCCCCTAGTAATAGTCGTATGAGTTCTTGTGTTGTTCCTAGCTTAAATAATACCATAAATAACCTATAGAGACCTTCTAACTATGAATGAAAACTATGATAGAGTTAAGTATCTGAAACATAGTAAACTGACAAGTGCATGTCGATATTAATGCACTCACTTTGGCCAAAGTTATTTCTAATAAATACAATTAATAATTACTTGAATCGAAGTCATTTGTTCACCCACCCTAATCAACTTGCATATCTTTATTTGACCTATGGTTTAAGCATATTGTAGAACACCTAATTCTACTATCATAGGATTTTCATTTATAAAAGCATAGCCACAAAGCTGGTCAAATAACTTGATAGTTATAACATTATGGAAATATTTATTTCCCCTATTATGTTCCCATGACATCTGGGGTATAGGATACTCCCTCTATTCCAAAACCTATCAACCCATAAGGTTTACCATTCACCTATTCTTAGGTTATGTAAATAGATAATAATGACACTTATGCCATCATCTTGACATAGCTAAGGTCATTTAGAAATTATTGACATCATATCATACATTCATAGAAATAACATTGATTGAGCCAACTAGAGGATTACTTCCTCTTGCTCATGACTTAAGACTCTCGTTTTCAAGTCTTAAAGTTGGTTTCATATTTCTACACAAAAGATAATGGGGGTTCTCAATATGTGACAATATCAAGTTTGTTAACATATAATTCATGTGCTCAAAACCCCAAAATCTCATATCCATGTAGTATAACATACCACTGATTCTCATTTATTACTTTTAGAGATACACAATATAGATATGTCTATTCCAACTATTTAACCATATTACTAGTTACAAGATAATATAGATTTAGAATGCATTTAGAGTACATATATAGTATTATAACATACATATTTTCAGATTCATCATTAAAATGATACTATCATTTTGTCTCTTATTACCAAACTAAATGTGCTCATTCTCAAAATAGTCATATGCTTCTCTTTCTTTTCACATTCTAAACAATCTTTCCTCAAAGTTGTAACAAGACAATAATTAGTTTTAAAACATATAAAACATGCTTTTAGTTTCTACTTTTGAATTGCAATCGAATGCTTCTTGAGAAATCTAGATTCCAAGCTCTAATCTTCACTTCCTGCACAATTTTCTTCGTCCTTGAAAGAATTTTCAGACCTCCAATATTCTACTAGTACTAATCTATACTAATTTTCAGACTATTATAACTTTAGAGCAATAAGGTACAATCGCTACACCTCTATGATCCTTCGTAACAAACCCAAATACAATGAAAATCTCTTATTTATATCGATGAAAAGACTACAAATGTGCCCACCACTACTATCAATTATGGGACCTTACTAATGCATAATTAAATCTACATTATTGCTAGTAACTACTTTCTATAAATACCATGATGCAAAACAATTTGGAAGGATGATAAATCAAATTTATGGCTACAAAAATAATTAAAACTACTCATTCAAAATACTTCTTGCATTATGATGTTTTTTATTAACTCATATAAGTCCACTTATATTTATTTTACTTGCCACTTAGTGGCTAGGAATTCCCTACAATTTGGTCAATATTGCTACCTTCAAAATAGGCATTTGAAACTTTCCTTTTAACCAATTTCAGCTAGTTAGTAAGAACATTCTATTTCTGATTGGGTCACCCTTCTTAGAGGGTCAGTATTAACTTATTCCTTGCTGAGGTGAATACTATATAACTGAAATCTATTCTCCATCTTATGGGTGCTCAAAAACGTTAATTATTTTCTAATAAATATTCCCACAAAGGTCATGTGAGACTTCATATGTTGCATGCACATGTTATTTTTATGTAGATTTAAAAGGTTGTGTAGTGTATAAAAATGCATACCTTTTCTTTTTCACACTTAATTTGGACCTATTTTAGCACCTCTTGCATTAATTTCCCTTTAGGTCACTTATTATGGGCGTCTAAAACCCATTTTTGTGCATCCTAAGGCATATTTTAACTTTAAACCTTACCAAAACCAATAAACAACCATCAATCTTGGTAACCTACCTTTCGAATTGGCAAATTAATCCTTGTGGGACCAAGACGCCATTGGTGAGGTCATAGTCCCACTCAGTGGCACCAAGACACCACCTAGGGCATCTTAGTACTAGGGGCTTTATTTTTAGGAATTAAGAGTGGGAAATGAAAATATTTGAATCTATTTGACCTTTTGTTGGCCTTTGAGATCCAATAATCGGGTTATTAGGTAGAAATGCCTATAAAATTAAGATTCACACCCAATTTTCACATAAGTTGATAGAAGTTGACGTGAGTTGAGACAAGAGACATAAGTTGAGCAAGTTGAAGAAATTTTGAGAGTCTTGGAGCAACCTTCTATTGTGTTTTTGTAGGTTTTTCAAGTCTATTTTCAAGTCAAGATCTAGCATTGCCAAGGATTAGTAATGGATGCCTATTGTGGACCATGAGAGATTCTAGTTTGGAGATGAAACTATCCATTTATCCAATCCTAAGGACTTGTTTCTTGATTGATTCCATCTAACATTATTTCTCTATTTTCTACCTAAAGAAGGTATATTTCATGTTTGTGTCTTGTTAGGGTGGTTATAGATCTCCTTTATAGCTCATTTACATTTGCATCTTAGGGATCTTATTCTAAAACATTTGAATAGGGTTTCTTAATATTATAGCTTGCATAATATTAGAAACATTTAAGATTAGGGCACACATAAATTTCCATTTTTATATTTATGCTTTCTCATGACGATTTAATTACCAAAAAAGGGGTTTGACCAAATAAAAAACCCATAAGCAATCAATCCAAATTCCTTTGTTTTGCAGGTCTATTTATAGGTTCAAATTTGAAGACTTGGTGAAGAAGGAAGTTCAGATCTTAAGCTTCGGGACCACACTCCAAAATTACATAAATTCAAAATGAGACAAATACACCACCTTTGACGTCTTAGTCCTTCTAGGAATAATTTTCAAAGATTCTTTCAGATTTGGTTCTGACATCTAAAGATTGTACATCTGCTCCAAAAAACAGTAGTGGGACTAATATGCCACCTAGGGAATTTTTTCCTCCCTATAATATTTTGGAAGCTTCTTTGCATTTTTAAAATCCTAACAACATCTTAATACTTCTTAGGTACACATATCCTATCTCCTACTTCATAATTTTATTATTTTCATTTCTCATTTAACTTGCATAAATAGGTTTTGTAGAATGAATCTTCTTTTATCTTTTCCAAGCATTTTCTTGGTGGTGAACCCCTTAAAGTTGAAAGAACCCCCTCTTAGGTCCTCCTCATTTTGAATTGACTCACCTTGTGAGGTTGATATTCAATCCAATTAGGACTCCTAGGACATCTTTGAGTGATTCAATCCAATTAGGACTCCTAGGACACCTTTGAGTGATTAGTTGGAGAAAGAGTGACATTTTATATGCTCCTTTTTCACCATTAATCATTTTCGTGAACCTGACCTTGTTCAGCATTCATTTCTGATTTTGGAGTCCATTAAAACCATAGACCTAGGTTGCTTTCATTCTTGCATTACATCTTGTATTAGTGAAAGTGCATATAGGTTACATTCTTACTTTCTTTCATCATTTTATTTCATTCACAAAAACTAAAAAGTCTATTGTTGCATTTAGAAACATTGTTATTGCATTCAATTGCTTGTTATTATTTGATTTTATGTACATACATTTGCACAGTTTTATGTTTCTAAACATTAGGTCCCTGGGTAGGCAACCTAGGAAAATTGTTATCAACTGAGATCTTGTTGGTTTTTTGAAAAAAAAATTTTACTGGGACTAAAACACCCTTACTAGTGTCTTAGTCCCTCTCAAGGTTTTTGGTCTAGAATCTTGTTTGAGTTTTGTGATGTCTATTCCAATGTTTATAATCTCTTAATTTCATTAGGAGGACCAATATTCCCTTCCTGACATCTTAGTCCCTATGTGATTTGAGGTTACATTTTCTAGGGTAAAACAGTGCATTTCTATGCCTTTATTTGTCGTAGTTAGTTTACTATTTCAATTTTCCAATTTATTGTAGTATGTATTTTCATAGTTTATGTTTAAAATTTCCTGATAAAGATGGCTCATTATATTTCCATATTATTTTTTTGTAGATTTAATTCATGAGAAATTCAAAACATAAAACCAAACATGTTACACTTAAACACACATAGATGTATGGTTGCTCAAAATTTTTAACACCTTTTTCAAAGTTATCTTAAACCTCAAGCATTTTAGTCATGATGGCCTTGATATGTTAGATTAAGCCCTTGAAGACTTCACCTCGCAAGGTTCATCCACTAAGGCTTGTTCAGACAAACCTAACCAAAGTGAAGTAAACATTATCCAACCTCAACATATTAACAAACACAAGCCCTTTAGTCATGATGACTTTGACATGTTAGATGAAGCTCTTGAAGAGTTCCTCTCACAAGGTTCATTGAATAAGGTTTGTTCAAATAAATGTAATAAAAATGAAGTAAACATTATTCAACCTCAACTTATCCTTTATCCAACTTCCAACAAACCCCAACCTTCAAATAAACCTGTCCTTATCCTTGATGCACCTAAAGAGAGTGTATCATAAAAAATTAATTATAACATTGTTACTATACATATAACACAAGGAATAATAGACAACCTCAACCTAATCCTATTTCGCTACCATTACCAAATTATGTATTTCCTAATACTCGTCATTTACCATCACATAGTGGAAAGGAGTATGATCTTGTTGAACAACTTAAGAATAGTCCTGCTAAGATTTCCTTATGGGATCGTATTGAAGCTCTACCTAGTTACCACGCCATGCTTCAAACGGCCTTGCAACAAGTTGTGGTTTCTCCTAATACAAATGCAAACGATGTGGCATCTCTAATATAGGGAATGAATATAGTTAATGTAGACATTAACTTCAACCAACATGAGCTCCCTCCCTTGGAAATGTGAAAGAGATATGATGCATTTATGGTAATAGCCAAATACAACACCAAGGGAATAAAAAGGACCCTTGTTTATAACAGCTTAGCTCTGAATGTGTGTAGTGTAAATTTTTTAGATAAGTTGGGAGTAGATAAATCATAAATAAAACTTTATTCCTTACTGATTCAAGGATTAAAAAATATAGGAAAGAAACCACTCGATGTGATTACCTTGCCCATTTAAGTCAGAAAGGCTACCACAAAGGAAACACAAGAGAAAAACAATAGAGCCTATCATAGAGGAAACACAAAAGACAGAAACAATGTCAAAATTAGTAGATGATGATTGGGGTTCCTTGGAGTTCACAACTTCGTTCATGGGGAGTATATAATCACATTAAAAGAGGATGAAAAAAAATGCAACCAATCTTTATGTCAACAGAAAAGTTGGGAGACAACTCACAAACATCTCCTCTTGAACAAGACAAAAGCTACACAAAAAAAATTGACGCGATAGAATATCAACCACCACCAAACCCGAAAGAAATGGAACAACTTTATTAGAGAGGTTAAGAATTTCTGAAACATTTAGGTTATAGTGGAAAAGGATGTAGAAAGAAAGAGAAAGGAATTTTTTTCCCTATAGAACCTAACACACAAGAGACAAAAAATGGTTTGAGATACTATCCTTCTAAGATAAAAATAATAAAAGAAAAGGCTTTCATTAAACATCAACACCATTATGTGCAAACCTAAAATCAGTCTCACTTTAAAACATCCTGAATTACTTGATATGGAGTTACCACCATCATGGGAGTACTTTGAAAATGATGAAGCCTTGAAACAAATGCTTGGAGTTTATGATAAAACATCCACTCCTCCTCACAAGAACAAGGTTACATGTGTTATGGTAAGCACCAAACAAGTAGATGGAGAAAATGATAACATTGAGACAAACATGAATAATAAAGAATACAATCCTGAATTCTCGAGATCAAACACACTTCGTTTAGGGGATACAATGGACATAACAATGGAAACCAATGATAAAGAGAAAGTCATTAAGATAGGAAAATTCCTTGATGATGGCGAACAAGAAGATACTACAACCTTGCTTCATGTCTTTCCTGAACTCTTTGCTTGGACTTATTCAGATATGTTAGGAATTGACCCTACGATTGTAACACACAACATTTTCCTCGTTGATAATGATAAGCTTGTTAGATAGAAGATTTGAAAAATGAATCCTAAAATAGCCCTGCTAGTTAAGGGAGAAATTGAAAAAATCCTTGATGCTAGTTTCATAATACCTATAGATCATTCTCCTTGGATCTCAAACATTATTGCAGTCGCAAAACCTGTTAGTCATATTAGGATGTGTATGGAATTTCATGATTTGAATAAAGAATCTTTAAATGATGACTTTCTTCTTCGTAATATTGACATGATAGTATAAATGACTACAGGACATGCTTTGTTGTCTTTCATGGATTGATTTTTTGGATACAATCAAATTTTCATCAACCCTCAAGATTAGTACAAAATAACATTTACAACTGTTTGGGGAACATTTTTTTGGGTTATGATGCCTTTTGGATTGAAAAATGCAGGCACAACATATAAACAAGCTATGAAACTAATATTCTATGATTACATACACAAGATATTGGAAGATTATGTTGATGATATTCTCGCTAAATATTTAACACAACAAGATAATGTGAATGTTCTTCGAAAAATCTTTGAGTGACATCAAAATTAAAACATGAGATTGAATCGTGTCTTCGGTGTAGATAGAGGAATTTTTTTAGGTTTTATCATATCTCACAGAGGCATTGAGGTAGATACAAAGAAAATTGATCCTATAGTTAACATGCCACCTCCTAGAAATATCTCTCAATTGTGTACCTTACAGGGAAGAATTCAAGCCATTTGATGATTTGTAGCATCCTTAGTGGATCAAACACTACCATTTACACATCTTCTCTAGAAAGGAATGCACTTTGACTAGAACAAGGATTGTAAACATGATTTTGAGAGTTTAAAATATTATCTTGTCACTCCACCTATTTGAAAACCCGCTCTAAAAAAAAATCATTCATTCTTTACACATCGGCTTTAGCCCATGCTGTTACAACATTATTGGCTCAACAAGACAACAAAGGTAAATAACATCTTGTTTATTACATTAGTTGAGCATTGATTGATTATGAGAAATGATACACAATAGTAGAAAAAAAATGTTTGGCTCTTGTATTCACTACCAGTAAGTTGCGACATTCTTATTGAACGTAAAAATACAAGTAATGACAAAGTTTGATCCTCTAAAACACTTCACTAAAATAGATCTATCCAGATTCTTACCTAAGTGGGTAATGTTGTTGACTGAGTTTGACCTTAAATTTTTTTCACAAAAGGAAATTAAGGTTTAGGCCTTGACTGACTAGTTGGTTGATGCTCCTTCTCCTTTAGCGTTACTTGGTAATGATTCTTTCCCCGATGATGTGTTAAAAATTGAAGAAGATACATGGGAATTGTATTTTGATGGATCTAAGTGCAAAACTGGCTTCGGTGCGGGGGTTATAATAGAACCTCCTATAAAAGAGCCTATTTGATTATCATATCGATTAAATTTCCTATGTACAAATAACACCGCTGAATATGATGTGTTAATTGCTGGTTTGCATGCTACTCTAGTTATGGGTGCTGGAGACATTAAGATATTTGATGACTCACAATTACTCATCAAAAAAATAAACAAAACATGAAAAAATATCAAAATACAAATATCTCACAATGAAATTATTAGAGAATTTTGAATCATTCACCATTGATAACATCCCTCAAAAAGATAATCATCACGCAGATGTAATGGCAAGTGTGGCTTCTATTATTTCCCCTCAAGATCCTTCAAAATACTTCACCTTAATTATGCATACAATTATAAAACCATCAATTAAAGATAAAGTAGATGAAGTGTTACCAACAACAATCAAAAACTCGAGTGAATGGTATGACACGATAGTCAATTATTTGAAAAATGGTACCTTCCCCGAGTCAACAAATAAAAACACTCACTCTCATCTTCAAAAATTTGCATATAGATATATCATTCTAGCATACATCTTATAGAAGCAGTCCTTTGATGGCCTCTTTCTTAGATGTCTTAAACAAACCAAAATCCCTATAGCACTTGAACAAGTCCATGCAAGTGCTTGTGGGGGGGGATTTCAGAGGAAGATCATTAGTTCAAAAGCTAATTTTCATGGGATATTATTGGAAAAACATGGAATGTGATTGATTTGAATACATTAAGAAATATTACAAGTGTCAAGAGCATCAAAACTTAAGTCACGCTCCTGCCTCCAAGCTTTGATCACAAGCTCATATCTGGCCATTATCGGTGTTGGGTTTGGATATTATTGGAAAAATTTCTCCACCCTCATCTATAGGACATACATTTATAATCACAACAACTAATTATTTCACAAAATGGGTAGAAGTTATCCCTTTGCGTTTAACAATTGATGTAATATGTCATTTCATATTGGAGCACATTATTGCTTGCTTTGGACTTCCACGTTAGTTTTGAATAATGGAACACCATTTAAGAAAAATGATGTGAAGAATTTCTTGGAAACATTTAATATACAACATTGATTCTCCATACCGTACTACCCACAATCTAACAAACAAGCTGAATCAACTAACAAAACTCTTGAGAAAATCTTAAGAAAGATAGTGAACAAACATAATAAAGACTAGAATACACAATTAACATACACATTATAAGCCTATCATACTAGTATAAAAATATCAATAGGAAACACACATTATAACCTTGTTTATGGTGCCGAGGAAATTATGCCCCTGGAGTTAGAGATTCCCTCCTTAAGGATTTCTCTTCAAGGATTGATTACTGACAATAATTATAGGGAGCAAGATTACACCAAATTGAAATGCTCGATGAAAGGTGCATCAATGCCCTCGAACATCTTCAAGCCTATCATAAGGGAATGTAACAAATTTATAATGATCATGTCATCCCTTGTTCATTTAACAAGGGTGATTTGGTTCTATATGAGAATCAACAAAATGTCAATGCCAACCCGACATAAAATGGAAATTTCAGCCCTAACTAGTTAAGACCTTATATAGTTCAAGAAAGCTATGAGTCTGGAGCATATCTAATATCCGAAATGAATGGCACACCTCATTGAGAACCCATTGATGCCACACATTTATGTTGGTATTATGTCTAGCCTTTTCTAAATAGTACGGGTTTTAAATCAACGTTGTTAGAGTTAATGGATAGTATGCCATTATCTCTCATGCTTGCTTCATTCCTGACACATGGTTCTTTGTGTCTTGAATTCTAGGGAAGTGGGTCCAATGTGGTTTTGGATTCTTACTTTAGGTACCATTCTATTCAGACCTTATGGTGTATCTTATATTATTTTAAATCCTTATTGGTATTTAATGTTTTACAATTAAATCATAAGTGCATTTAATTTAGCATATTGCATCATATAAGAAAACTTAAAGAAAATGCATGTTAGATCATGGAGATATTTATTGAATATTCTAATATAGATTATTTAATAAATTACATTGTCAAATAACACAGAAACATAAAATCCATGCATGCTCATATATATATGTCAAAAGTCTTAATACATCTCATCAATAGGACAATGTCACTATGTCTTATAGCTGCTAGATTCATCTAGATGTGGTTCCTGTGCCCGTCGAGAAACATTGGTTTGTGACCTAGAAATGCTCATGTTGGCCATCTACTGCATAGTCCATAGTGATCTACGTAGCTCACCCTCACATATTAGTACCTCAACTTGCTCTCGCTTGACATAGTCTCTATCAACTTGGATCCTCACAGCCTCTCTCTGAAGCCACTCGACCTCTTACTATAAGATATCCCCTTTTTTAGATCCTTGAGTTTCTCGAGCCTCCTCTAACTCTACTACCAGTGCTGATACCTAACCCTCAGTGTGCTTAGTGTATCTAGATACACCAACATATGCTCCCCTAAGCCTCACATAAGGCTTGAAAACGTCCATGCACTCTTCTACGAATGGTGGGGGCATGAAATTTGTGGTTGTAGCCTCATCTGCAAAAAGGGGTGGCACTATCACTTCATCTACATGTTAGAATTAGACTCTATCATGAGCCTGCAAGATAGAAATCATAAGAATAATTAATATCCATCATCATAATATATCCATACATGAGCATGATATACATAAAAACATAAAGCATAACAATAAATATCATCACCTAGGTCTATAGCATGATCATTTGGAATCTCAAATGACCTACTACTCTCCCTATGATCTCAAACACTAACATGTGCAGAATGTGACCTCATAACCCGAGTAGGAATTGTATCTCTCCACTTGGGTCTAGGAGGACTAGCCTCACCTCTATCACTATCCTCGCTCATGGGCTAGCTCTACTCATCCAATATCCCCTTGTCATCCTCCTCATGCCTATTTCCCTCGTAATTTTTGTCCTCATTTGTCTCCTCCTCATCCTCATCCAATAATAGGTGCACTGGATCTACCCTCCTTCCTAACTCCCTATCCTCCTCCCCTGAATCTAGTAAAGGCCCCATAAAGCCCATAGGATAATCCATAGGAAATATGGACCCTGGTCACCTCACCTCCCACCACTCATCATACTCTTGTGTCGTGCTAACCTAATTTTCATCAAAGACTGAGGGAATGTCTATATCCTCCTCCTCTGTTTCGCTCAGGCTGACATCGTCTATTGTTAGTCATTTAAGATCTCCAGGTCTATGGGCACTTTGTACTAACCATATTTTTGAATCCCATAGCCATGGTAGCCTTTGTATCTATCCAAACTACCTCATGATGTGATCGTAGTAGAGAGGTATCACTACGTGATCACATCATACTAGTAGCAACCTATCTCTCTGCATTTGTCTTACTTTTCCTATCTTGTCTCGCCAGAACAACTCCATGAGGTAGGGTCTCCACACAATATCCTCCTCACTTAGTCTATAGAACCTCACCCTCCAGAGCAACACATCAATGCACTACCATGCCTATCTTAGAGGATACATGAAAACCCATGGATACCACACTGTTGTGGAAATTGGAAGTCCTATAGGCTGGGTATAGGTGATATGCTCTAAGATCCATGTATGCATTAGGGTACACTGTAGCATGTTATGCATCTCTCCATAGGTAAATCAACCCAAATCATAGTATAAGTGTGCTAGTATGCTTCAACCCCAGGAAAAGACCACACAATAGTGATCCATGTCTCTAATCATGTGCAATTTCCCCCCCTCCAAATGTGTTCCATGACTATTGGGGGCTAGTACCAACACTACTGTAAAAATCAGGATGTGTCTCACTAGTGGTGAGTGTGCATGCAACAGCCAAGAAAGCTCGATGTGTGGTCTCACGATCTTGTGGAAGACTGGTTTGTCTAGGAAATACTTGATTTTTTCTTGAATCTCCTAGAAAGTCTTTCCATGTGCTAAGAATATCCTCTCTCCTCAGATTGACACCCACAGTATGTGGTGGACATCCTCCAATGTGATTTTCATCTCCCCCGTCGGTAGGTGGAAGGTGTAGGTTTTTGCATCCCATCTCTCTACTAGTTCCATCAATATGGCATCATGTTATCGCATGTCCAACATGAGATAGGTCCAGTAAAGACCTATCTCCTAGAGGATCTACACATTCTCCTTAGGTAGCTAATCGATGATCTCTTGAAGTCGGCTGAACATCTAGTTGCCTAAGTGTTGGCATGACCGGGGTGCAATCTCCCATAAGAAAAGAATAAAAATACAATTTAAAAAATTTTAAAATCTTAAATTTTTTCTTTAATGGTCACAAAGTGTGCTAAATTTTCTCTAGGATATCTTAATTAAGGGTTCTAGACACTTTTTTCCTTAACTAGGACACTTTGCAACAAAGTGGGACACTTTGCAACAATCTAAAAAACTAAAAGAAAAACCTTCCCTCCCCTATAATTTCATTTAATAATTTCATAAAAAAATTTAAAATTGATTAAATCGAAGTACAGAGAAGGCTAAATACACTTACAGTGTGCTATAGATTTCCCCGTGTGACCACCTTCCATAGAATCTCAATCTACGGATGGGTGGATGGATGTTTGCTTAGTATGGTGGCTCACTCTACTCCAAGTTCAATTTGTAAAAAGTGAAAAGATGAAATGAATGTGATTTATCCTCTCTTTTATCTTTTTATGCATGCACTTTTAGGTCATTTTTGTTAAAAATAAAAGAGGTACCTTTTATTCAAATTAACATATTTTGAGCTAGCGAACAAATTTTTTGATGCCATTTGTTGCGTTGAAACCATGGTTCCACTCCCATTCTCATCAAATGTCTATTATCAAGTGGCATGGTAGTTGGAAATTCCCTACGATGGACTTGTCTAGTTCAATGTGGTTGATTTTTTACCTTGATTCCACCTCCATAAAGTAAGCAAAATCAAGGGGGGCATACATTTACCCTCAAATTTAATTTTCTAGGCAAGTTAGATAAGAGGATTATATTCGGGCTAATGATGAAGTTGTGATGAAGAATGTGGTTCTTGACATTGTGATATTGCAGATGAGTATAGTGGGGGATTCATTCTCCCTAATGAATCCATTTGAGTATCCTTTTATAAGGTTACTTGTTGAATTACTTTAGCTTGCATATGTATGTAGTGTCATATGGGCACTAAAGTGGGGTCTAAATGTAACATAGAAAAATGCATACCTTTAAATTTCTACACTTAATTTGGACCTATTTTAGAACCCCTTGCATTAATTTCCCTTTAGTTCACCTATTATGGGCCTCTAAGATCCCTTTCTGTGCATCCCAAGGCATATTTCAACTTTAAACTTGACCAAAACCCATAAACAACCATCAATCTTGGTAACACACCTTTTGAATTGGAAAATTAAACCTAGTGGGACAAATACACCACCTAGGGTATCTTAGTTTTAGGGGCTTTATTTTTGGGAACTAAGAGCGGGAAATGAAAATATTTGAATTTATTTGACCTTTTATTGGCCTTTGAGATCCAATAATTGGGTTACTATGTAGAAATGCCTATAAAAGTAAGATTCACGCCAATTTTTCACATAAGTTGATAGAAGTTGACATGATTTGAGACAAGAGACATAAGTTGATCAAGTTGAAGGAAGTTTTAGAGTCTTGGAGTAGCCTTCTATTATGTTTTTGTAGGTTTTTCAAGTCTATTTTCAAGTCAAGATCTAGCATTTCCAAGGATTAGTAATGTATACCTATTGTGGATCATGAGAGATTCTAGGTTGGAGGTGTAACTAGCCATTTATCCAAGCCTAAGTAATTATTTCTTGATTGATTTGATCTTCCATTATTGGTCTATTTTTTTACCTAAGGAAGGTATATTTCATGTTTGTGGCTTGTTAAGGTGATTAGAGATCTCATTTATAGCTCATTTATATTTGCATCTTAGGGATCTTATTCTAACACATTTGAATAGGGTTTCTTCATATTCTAGCTTGCATAATCTTAAACACATTTAAGAATAGGGCACACAAACATTTCCATTTTCATATTTATGCTTTCTCACCAAGGTTTAATTTACCAAACAAGGGGTTTGACCAAGGAAAACCCCCATAAGCAATCAATCCAAATTTCTTTATTTTGCAGGTCTTTTTATAGGTTCAAATCTGAAGACCTAATGAAGAAGGAAGTTCAAATCTTAAGCTTCGGGACCACACTCAAAAATTTTAAAAATTCAGAATGGGATTAATACACCACCTTGGGCGTCTTAGTCCTCCCAGGCATAATTTTTAGATATTTTTTTAGATTCGATTCTAACATCCGAAGATTCCACATCTTCCTTAAAAAATAAAACCAGACGATTATGCCACCTAGGGTGTCTTTGTCCTCCCTGACATATTTTGGTAGCTTATTTACAATTCCATAATCCTCAAAACATCTCTAGACTTCCCAGGTACACATATCCTATCTCCCTGTTGCATAATTTCATTATTTGCATCTCTCATTTAACTTACATAACTAGGTTTTGTAGGTTGAATTTTTATGTCTTTTCCAAGTGTTTCCTTGGTGGTGAACCTTGTAGACACCTAAAAATATCCTCTTACGATACTTTGTGATGGCATTGCATCATTTAGACATCTTGTAGCATGTTTTTCCTTAGGTACCCATGTCATCATCTAATTAGTAAATAGATCTTATTTATTTGACTAATTTCATTCATAATCCCTCCATTATTCTAATGTTAATTAAATAATTTATATTATTTAATTAGTTAAATCAATTTCATTCATAATCCCTCCATTCTTCTAATGTTAATTAAATAATTTATATTATTTAATTAATTAATTTATTTCCATTCATAATCCCTCCATTCTTCTAATGATAATTAAATAATTTATATTATTTAAGTAATGCAATCATAAATCCAACATTAATTAAATAAATCAAATATTTATTTTATTAATAAAATATTAAAAATATCTTCTCGCTTTCTTTCCAAAATCTAAACTCATGTGTATCTAATTAATTTATTTAATTAGATAATTCATCACTTATCTTTCTCATCTTTTTCAGGATTTACTTCCTTTAAAATGAAAAATCAATATCTTTCTATTTTATTAGAATCTTATCCCATCTTGTTGTATTTAATGAAATATTATCAAATAGTCTTCTTCGTCCTCGTCGAAACTTTATAAATGCGTCCTCTCACAAGCCATTTGGGATCGACTTCTTCCAGTACCATTACTCTGTCAAATTCATTCTACAACTTTCAATCATCATTCATCCTTCTTTTGTCATCCC
The DNA here is from genome assembly GCA_007115665.2 of Sequoiadendron giganteum. Classification (NCBI taxonomy): domain Eukaryota; kingdom Viridiplantae; phylum Streptophyta; class Pinopsida; order Cupressales; family Cupressaceae; genus Sequoiadendron; species Sequoiadendron giganteum. Next base: position 551,462,363 of record CM021107.1, on the reverse strand, counting down.
TATCCTATTGTTATGTTGTAATATTGAGCAATCAACATTCCTTCAATAATGAAACCTTCAAAATCTTCCATCCTCATCCAAGATTGAGAAGAGCAATGGAAATAAGTCAAGCATAATTTGGAGATCGGTTTGCATTTGTTTATCATTTTGATTTTCATATTATCTCGTGCTCTATTGTGCCAGTACAGGATTTGATATATTGTTATTTTAGTTTTATATTTGATTTTATGCTAACTACATTGGTGAACCTGATGTTTCTTCTATTTGCTAGGATTTCTCTATTTCATTTTAAGATCCTCGCATCTTCAAGTTTTTATTTTATTTTAATAGGAGTTTATTCAACCTTCATTGATATTGTTTCCTTTTGATATAGCTCCTCACTCATTGTATTCAACCTTTTCTCCCAACTTGAATTCGATGTTATATTTTCTCATTGTTTTTGCAAACAATCTCTTAATTGGGCAACTACATATTTTTGGTTTGATTCGAGTATGTGTAGGATCTTGATGGGCCAAAAAGTAGCGATATCTAAGTGATATGATGGCCCATATGGCTGACAACTTTTTTTGTTACTCAAAATGGATGAAAATAAAATAGTTTTTAAAGCATATTCTTAGCTTTCCACCAATATAAATTATTCTTTACTTTGAATTTAATAAATAATTATTATTCATTTTTTATTTGAATTACGACTAAAGTCTTGATTAATAGGTTGATTGAAAAAAATTATATCTTTCAAATGGTATCACATTTTTTGAATCCAAAACATGTGTCACATTCTATGCTTCACATACTATAGGATTAAAAAAAATAAAATTGAATTTCATGAAGTTTTGACCAAGTTAAGGTGGTCAGACATACAAGTTTTTATATATTTTAAAATTTGTAATAAAAAATTCATAATTAATTATTTACTATGAAAAAAATTATAAAAAAATATGCATCACATAGGTACATGAGTCCTTTAATTATATCTAAAATATTATAAAAAAAATATTATTATTTTATTGTGGTTAGGGTGGTCAGACAGACACCTACTTCTTATTTTTTCCCTGAAATTTAAGTACTATTGCATTGAAATTTTAAATTTTCACCAAATAGATTTTTTAATTTTTTTTTAAAACCTAGTAGATTAGAAACAACATTCAATTTTCTACATATTATATTTTTACATATTTTTGAAATAATATAAATAACTTATTCAAATTTTTATGTCAAATTGCCGAACTTTGATTTTCTGAATTTTATTGCCACTTAAGGACCTGTTTTTTCCATGATGATCCTGCACATACCCATTCATCCCTGATAACATCATTTAAAGCAGGATTCAATGCTATTAAAGCTTGCTCTTATTCCAACTATTGAATGCATAAAATCCTCGTTCTTATTCCAACTCCTGCATTTGTGTTGATCCCCTTAGCTCTCAAATCATTTATTGTCTCCTTAACATCATCCCTCACAACATGAAAATTTTCATCCTCGGTTTGCAGTTTTTGATGATGTTTGTCTCGGCCATTAGCATTCCTCGTAGCTGCTCAAGTCCTATGCCAAACTTAAAACACAGATTGATCAATAGCTAAACTTGTACCAGGGGACTATGTGGGTAATTGTTCCTCGGTTCTCAGCACATCCCCTCCAGTAAAGAATACGTCATCTAGAAATTCTACCCCAACAAAGTTTCCTTTGCTACCTATCCTCCCGCATTATGTCATAATGACATCCACCTAATTTAGCTCAACTTTCCTACAATCAAATATTTCTTGAGCCATCATTCTTAGCTCCTCCTCTGGATCTCTTAGACACCTTCCCATCGTATTAAGTGAACAATCAGAGTGACGTGAGCGAATTCATGAACCATATTCAGAGGACAATGGCCCTTATGTGATTCCTCTTGCGCCATTTGATGTTCTTTTGATCTGAGCGTACCCAAAAAATCACAAGTCGATTCTTGTCCTGGGTCCACATGAAAAGGAGCATCCATGCAAGTGTTCCACAAGAACAACATTGTTTTTCTTCTTCTTGGGCAAAGCCTGATCGTCTTTTAAAATTCATTGCCAAATCAAAGCCCAAGAAGATGGTCTATCTCATCAAGAATTCAAGCTGCAAGTTTTTCCAATCCCATGGTTGTGTTTTGATTTAGATTTTGTTAGTTTTTAATTTAGATTTTAATTTTAGTTTGAATTATAGGTTTAGGTTTTACTAATTTAATTTAGTAATTAGATTTAGATCTTCCAGTTTAGATTTTAGATTTAATTAAAAATTTAGACTTAAATTTAACTCAGATTTAGATTTTACATTGGAATCAACTTTAATTTAGATTTTAGTTAGATTTAATTTTTGTTTCTAATTTAGATTTTAGATATAGATTCTAACTTAGATTTAAAGCTACTAATTTAGATTTAGATTTTTAGAATTCAGATTTAGTTTTTTTTTAATAAATTTAGATTTTTGTTATTTGGCTTAGATTTAGATGTTTGTCATTTAAAATTAGGGTTTTTTTAGTTACATTTAAAATCTTCTAATCTAGATGTTATATATAGATTCTAATTTTATTTAGATTTCTAATTTTAGATTTAAGTTTAGTTTAGAATTAAGTATTTTTTTAAAATTTAGTTAGATTTCTAATTTCTAACTTAATTTAGATTTTTAATTTTTTTTAATCTAGTTTAGATTTCTAATTTTTATTTTTAGTTTATATTTTTAATAGATTATTTGTTTTTGACCTAACCCTGCTTCGACTTACAATTTCGTGTTTCTTTTCTTCTTAGTGACTTTCAGGGTATCATACAGAGCTTAAAAAGCATTGGGATCAATCACAACAACAATTTGGAAAGTGAAAACAATTAGGTGCACACATTCCATCTTTCATCTCTTAATCTTGTTTTCCAACGCACTTGAATTTTGGGCTTTAAATAAACATTGCTTGCATTTACATCATTGAAATTGGGTTAAAACAAACAAGTGTCTTCCATCACACATTTTGGAATTGGGATTTGAAAAGAACAAGTGTTTGAATTGTTTTCCAAACATTTCAAAAATCCAAAAAAAAAGTCAAAACATTTCAAAAATACAAAAAAAATGGGAAAAGGTCCTAAAAAAAGACAAAAATAATCAAATAGCCAACAAAAATCCAAGCATTAAATCAGCCCATCGAATCACTTCTTCCAATTTCATCTAATCAATCCAATACCTCAATCCAATCATCCAACCATTCAACCAATCAATCATCTTCATCAAATTCATTCATCCATACATCAAATCCAAATGCAAGTCATCATCCATCCATACCAATAAATTCGATCAATCTTGTCAAATTATCTAATTGCATTAATGGTCTTGATCCTAATCTTGTCATAAACCAAATTAACCAATCAATCAATCAGTCAATCAATCATCCTTGTGTTGATCTATGGATATATCGTTCCCTGCAATGACAATACTATCATTATCATCAATCAATCAATCAACAATTTACAGCTTGATAGGGGCAATACCTTGTTTTTTTTGTATCATTTGTGCATGCTTACTTGCTTGCTTGTGTGTGTTATCATTTTATCTTGCATTTGTATCAAACTCATATCATTCTAGCTAATATTCATATCTTGTGTATGTTCGAATAGCTTTTTGCACTATCCTATGCATCTAAGGTCTTATCATACCTTTTGTGCATTAGGAATTTAATGCTCCAAGTTTACTCCCTCATACATTTAGACAAGATTATATTACACTAGGGCACAAGACACATTGTCACCTTGGTCCTTATACCTTGGTGCATAAGTCTAGTGCTATAGCAAATACCATGATTTCTCACTTTCTTGCAGCATAGTGCATTATCCATCTCTTTATCTAGATTTTATCATTTTATCCATTTTGAGAGCATACCCATGTCCTTCCAACCCACATATCCTCTCGAGGGGGCATCATCATCCTATTATTACATCACCATCATCCCAACATCATCTTATCATTTCCCCCATCTTAGCATCATCATCTCATCCTTTTCCCCATCTTATCATCATCCATTTTCCTCTATCCATAGCTTAGCTTCTTTGAAATTATGTTACTCAACACAAATATTATCATCTCGAACATCATCTCAAAGAGGGGGAAAATGTAGACACCAAAAAATGTCCTCTTATGATACTTTTTTATGACACTACATCATTTAGACATCTTGTAGCATGTTTTTCCTTAGGTACCCATGTCATCATCTAATTAGCAAATAAATCTTATTTATTTGACTAATTTCATTCATAATCCCTCCATTCTTCTAATGTTAATTAAATAATTTATATTATTTAATTAATGAAATCATAAATCCAAAGTTAATTACATAAATCAAATATTGATTTAATTAATAAAATCTTAAAAAGATCTCGCTTTCTTTCCAAACTCTGAACTCATGTGTATCTAATTAATTTATTTAATTAGATAATTCATCACTTATCCTTCTCGTATTTTTTGGGATTTACTTCCTTTAAAATGAAAAATCAATATCTTTCTATTTTATTAGAATCTTATCCCATCTCATTTTATTTCCTCTTTTGTCAAAAAAATCAAATCTTCTTCTTCACCCCTATTGAAACCCTATAAATGCGGCCTCTCACAAGCCATTTTGGATTGACTTCTTCTAGTACCATTACTCTGTCAAATTCATTATGCAACTTTCAATCATCATCCATCCTTCTTCCATCATCCCTATCCTATCATTATGTTGTAATATTGAGCAATCAACATTCTTTCAATAGTCAAACCTTCAAAATCTTGCATCCTCATGCAAGATTGAGAAGAGCAATGGAGATAAGTCGAGCGTAATCTAGAGATCGGTTTGCATTTGATTATCATTTTGATTTTCATATTATCTCCTGCTCTATTGTGCTAGTATAGGATTTGATATATTGCTATTTTAGTTTTATATATGATTTTATGCTATCTACGAACCCCTTAAAGCTGAAAGAACCCCATCCTAGGTCCTCCTTATTGTGAATTGACTCACCTTGTGAGGTTGATAGTCAATCCAATTAGGAATCCTAGGACATCTTTGAGTGATTAGTTGGAGAAAGAGTGATATTTTATATGCCCCCTTTTCACCATTAATAAGTTTGTAATTTGTAGTTGATTCCAAAAACATTGTGCCCCATTTTATTCCCATGTGAGGGACCATTTTGATGTCTATATTATGCATTATTTATAGCCCATTTGTGGCTGTTAATTCTTTCCATTAATTTTCAATTTATTTAGCTATTATTCAGCTATAATACATCCTTGTAATATGGTCTATTATTTTTGGCTTTTCAAGTCTTGTGACTTTGTCAAAATTATTAATTCGTATTACATTTTTGAAATATTTAAAGGATTGATAAATACTTAATATATTATATCATATATATACATACATATATTTTTTTATGTACATAAATATCTAGATACATATGTATTTTTACACAATGAGTATATATACATCGATTATCAATTATTATTGAGTTATGTATATATATGCTCATTAACCTTTACAAATAAATATATGTGTGTGTACATATTTATACATAGCACATATATATGTATATATATATTCATTTTTAAGCGATTAAACCATTTGATCTTAATGCATTGCCACATACCATAATATACACACTAACACTTCCATATATGAATATCATAATGACAATATCAATACTAAATCCACTTTGACAATAATATATATATATATATATATACAATCAATACGCTACTAATAAATATCTATAATACTATAGCCTTCTATAAGGAAACTAACTTGACTCGACTTAGGTTTATGAAACCAAAAGAGACAACTTAAGATAAAATTACTCAATTATGACAACATCTGAAACCCAATCTATGCACAAACAATGATCTGAAATGGCCTTACTATTTAGTTCTTATCCATAACCTTCTCCAGGGTGATAGTCCTCTTCTATTAGAGGCATGCAATCTAATCTTGTATATCCACTTGGAAATAAAAAATTGTAGTTATCCATATCTTTTATATTGCATCCATTTCATTGCATATTCATCAATATTTCCATTAAATATATAAAACCATTAAATTTTATATAATTCATAATAACATTCATCTTTCGAACATCACAATCACATAAATTCACATTGCATTTAATAAAAAGTGAAAAGTAAATTGTAATTCAAGGATGGGGTATAACATATTCCACCCTTAAGAATCATCATCCTCAATGATTTAAAGTATCATAACATATATCAAGTTAATTTAAATCTTTCAAACTCGATTTTCAAATTCAAACAAAATATGTGGAATTTTATGCTTAATCTCTTGATAGTCTTCCCATGTAGCATCATTCTTTGCATATTGGTCCCAATAGACCTTGCATTGCAAGACCTCTCTATTACGGAGGTGGAGCTTGAGTGTTTCGAGCACCTTGAGTGGATCGATCATTACCACCATTGGGTCCTAAACCTATAGTGCATTCCAAAAAATTATGTGATTATTTGGAATATATTTCTTAAGATAGCAAACATGAAACACATTATGCATCCTAGCAAGAGTATGTGGTAGAGAAATTTTTTAGGCAACCAAGTTAATTTCCTCAAGAAATTAAAAAGGACCTACATAACATGGGGCTAACTTTGAAGACTTACCAAATTTGATTGCACTCTTTTGAGGTTTAACTCTTAACAAAAAAAATTCTCCTACTAAGAAATATCTAGTTATGCATTTGGCATCAATAATTATTCTTTCTATCATTGGATTTATCTAGCCTTTTCATGATCAAATTGATCTGTTCCTCTATTTTTGAAAGAATTTTTGGTCTAAGGGTAATCCTATTTTCTAGATTATATTAGCTTATAAGAGTTCAAAAATTTCTACCATACAATGCTTCAAACAGAGCCATCTTAATTTTTGAGTGATAGGAATTATTATATAAAAATTATACAAGCAATAGATAATACCCCCACTTGGATTGGTGATAAATGTAATACACACTCAATAGATCCTCTAGCACTTGATTTTCTCTCTCTATTTGACCATATGTCTCTAGATGATACATGAAACTTATATTCAACTGATTTCCCCATGAGGTAAATAATGTTTTCTAAAACCTCAAATTCATATGTGTATCCATGTCTAAGATAATATTCTCAAGAACACCATGCAATCTGAAAACTTCTTGCATAAATTTTTGAGCTATGATAGGTTCTCCATCACTAAGATTCCCTTGTATGATATGGGATACCTTCATGAGTCTATCCACCACTACAAAAATTGCATTATGTCTATTCCTAAACATATGGATACCTTGCACAAAATCCATACTAATAATATACCATTTACATTTTGGAATCTCATGAGGGTATAATAGTCATATCGGGTGATGATGTTCCACTTTAACCCTCTGGCATTCTAGGAACTCTGCTACATACCTTTCAACATCTCTCTTTATTCCATTCCAAAAATATAGTGGCTTAAGATTATCCAAAAGCTTTGTCACTCCCAGATGTCTCTAATAAGGTACAAAATGAAATTATTTCCATATTGTGTTCCTTAGCTCTCATGAGTTTAGAATGTACATTATTCCCTTAAATCTCAGTAGTCCATAAGGCTCAAAAATAAACCCATCATACCTTGGGTCATGGGGATTTTCCATTAGAGCTTGTTTGACTTGCTCACAATATTTATTTTCGTTTTGAATTTTGTAATACTTTACTCATGAAGTTAGTTTGCATAGAGATCATTGAGGAGATGTGTCTCCTTTGACTTAGGGAATCTACTACTCAGTTTTCCTTGCCCTTAATGTAATTGATCTCAAAATCATAATTTGATATTAGCTCCAGCCACCTCATTTGATGAGCATTTACGTGAGGTTGGGTAAACATGTTAGTGTAATTAATTATTTATTACAATAGCATAAGTTAACTTAGGTATTTATTTAACTAATTAATTCCTAGGTTGCATTATTAGATAAATCATTTAATAAGGGGTTAACTACCATTTCCATGTTTGTGAGAGATGAGATTCCTTCTAGAAGATGAGTTGTCTTTTTTAGAACTTATCTCAATCAGGTCATCATTCCCTAGGTAGGTTGTTAGGGTTTTCATGTTGTCACATGTAGTGTGATTATGACACTTGGCAACATCTTGTGCATTCTAGGTTTTACCCTTGCCTATATAATCAGGCATATGTACTCTTGCAACATATCTCATAATAGAATCTCCATTTGCATGCCCTTAGTTGCAAAACTTTCTGTGTGGTTGAATTTCTTATTGGAAAGATCCTTTGAAGTGTGCGCAACTTCATTGGATGATTCAACATCCATTATTCCAACATTGTATCAAAGCCATTCCAGTGAAGATTCATCTTAGGATCAAGAAATTTGTGCTAGTAAGATTCTTTGTAGGCTTGAAGGTTTCCATTGTAGGCTACTTGACTCCACCCATGGACCAAGCTGATTTATAGAGCATATTGAGTCAGATCTGAGCTCGCCATTGTCTTCAGAAGGCCTCAAAACCCTAGGATTTCCTATTCATTCATCAAATTCATATTCATCAACCTGAGAGTCATTAGAGGTATTTTAGGGTATACAAAATCAATCGTACTATCCATACAATCTCCAGGGAAAAAAATCATCCCTTGCAATTGTCCTCTATGGAAAAAAAAATTTAGTCATAAGATTTTTTAAAAATAAAATCGGGCTTCCTCTATAGTTGCAAAAAATTAGAACAACCTGCTATTTTAATCAATAGTCAACATCAAATAATTTTCCATCAGCTAATGTTGTGGGTTTGATTTATCATCGACATCAAAATCTTCTTTGAACAACATAAAAATATGGGTTATGATTTTTTGAAAATCATCGGCTAATATATCACAATCAGCATCAAGGTTACTTTTCTGTAGACATAAATATTTTACATTGGTTAGCAATTTTTTTTTTAATTTTTAATTCCTTTAAGCAACATTAAAAATCAAAATCGTCAGCCCATTAAATATTTCAAAGTCTACCAATATAATTCAGCTACCACAGTATTTTGCAAGAAGGAGTACAGTTTGTCAGCCCACTTGGGGTCCGTCCCATCACTCCCAATGACAACTCCTCACCAAGCTACTTCTTTATAGGCATTCTCCACTGACAACCCTTACCTATCGGCTATCACATCACCATCCTCCATCGAGCCTACCATTCTACTACCACCAGTAGTTCTATTCGTCGACGATCGGATCCATCCACTCCAACACCCACCAATGGTTGCATTGGTGACCAAGAGGTCTTGCTTTATCTAAGCAATGCAACCAAGTTCTCAAGCGACTCCTCCATTTTCTTCCACCCTACCACTACTATGGGTGGTTCCCTTCTTTTTCCTCAAATCACACCAAGGTCACATCAATAACTAGGTGCTAGCGCTCGAGGGCCAGATTTTTGCCCCAAATTAGCCTTCCAAGTGCCTAATATAGGCCTTTTTTCATTTTTTCATAAGTTTTCACCAAGGTATCAAAATTAAACAAACGAGATACCGTGAAAAAGAGGATTTTGTCTACTTTCTAGTGGTGCAATCCATTTTGCAAAAAAATCTTCCAAAAAATCTACAGTCGACTGAAGTCAAAACCCTAATCTAGACTTAAAGGGTCATATCTAAATTGTAACTGTTTATCAAAATTCAGTGATTCTAGCATTGGGAAGGTGATTCAAAGCATTTTTCATTAGTCTAGTCACTTTAATTAGTTTTAGCTCTAGGTACTCTTACATTTGTTTTGTTCAATTTGGTGCATTTGTTCAATAACTTGGATATCCTAAGGCTTGGTAAGAGGAATTTTGATTTGGGTGGCATCTCTTCAATTGCATATCATCTTTGGAAGTTTCTATTTTCTATTGAAGGTCATTGTCTTTGTATTATTGGAGAAATTTGATTATACATTATGGGGCTTGCATATACTCCTTCCCTAGTTATGTTGCACAAGGGAAACTATAAACAATGGCGAGATGGGATCATCCACCATCTCCAATCACTTGATTTATTTCCACATCTATATGGTATATTTCCCCATCCAAGTGAAGGTATTCAAGAGTTTGCTTGGAGTTGCAATAGATATACTATTTTAGAGATCATTGGAATACATGTTGATTGTGATGTTTTGAGTTCTATTTATCATTGTGATTTTCCTCACATCCTTTGAACTAAGGTTTGGGATATTTATGGAGATTTTTTCACTCCAACATTCCCTAATGGTCATGATTTAGAATGGCATTCCTTAGATCCGATACCCCATGATGATATGGCTATTCATGAGGTTTTTTGTTTCAATTGCCTTGAATCTTCCGAAGAGGTTGACAAGGTTTCTACATATGATCCTTCTTCTCCATCATAGACTATTGGTATCCCTTCACATTTAGTGTTTCATTGTCCATAGTCATTGATTGAGGCTTCAATAATTTCCATTCATCAAGTTACATTTAGTTTTGCAAGCTTGGCATCACAAGATGGCTTTGTTTTAGGGATTACAGACTTGGCTACTTCTATAAGTTTGGAGAAAAATTCTTGAGGGGATATCTTTCCTCTATTCATATCCTACTTTGGAGAGTTCTCTTGTGTCTTCTCATTCTCTTGTCTCCACCTTGATTGGTGACCCAAATACTGCCTTAGAGGCACTTGTTTTCTCTTCAGATATTTCATGTTTGAGACTTCTTCCCTCTCATTCTATTCAAGAGTTGGAGTTTCTTCAGCATCGACCATTGGGTTTGCTTCTTCCTAGTGGGAGACATGTGGTTTGGACACCTTTGTTGCTTCAGACTTCTTTCAGTGGTTTTGAGAACACTTAATTTTGGGGGGAAATCTAGTCTCCATCGATTCCTTCAATGGAAGGATAATTCTATTACTATCTTTGGATCTTGTTCAGCATCAGTTTCTACATCATCCTGATTTGTAACCTTCTACATTGATTGGGCATGTACCTGATTTGATTGTGGCATATTCATCTTCATCAAGCATGGAGACACATGAGCAGTTTTCAGATACATCATCATTTTTTCTTCCTTCCTTCAATTCCTATCCAGAATAGGATGCATCCCTATACTTGCACTTGGTTTTGTTTCTTCTGAAAGGGAGACAAGTTTTTTTTTGACATTGGATCATGTTTTGTCTTCAAACACTTACCTTTTTTGTAGGTGATCACATCTTCTGGGGGGGCTATATAGTCTCTATATTTCCCTCCTATGGGGAGGATTTTGAATATATTGTATCTATGAGACAGATGGTGTACTTAGCGAGTATTTGGGAGTCCTCCATCCTTCCTCACTTTATCTGTATTTCATCTCCTTTTTGGAGAGGGGTTTTCTTACCACTAGGTTTTCCCCTTTTATCCATTTGTGGGAGATTTGTCGTATTTCATTTCTCTTTTGTACATGGGTACCTTAAAAGGCCATCATGTAGCTAGGACCCATCATCTATTGCATAATCATTGCATTTTTCATTTCCTCCCTAAGTTGCACTTATGGGGGATTTTTAGTGTAATTAATTGTTTATTACACTAGCATAAGTTAACTTAGGTCTTTATTTAATTAATTAAGTCCTAGGTTGCACTATTAGATAAATCATTTAATAAGGGGGTAACTACCCTTTCCATGTTTGTAGGAGATAGGATTCCTTCTAGAAGATGAGTTGTATTTTCTAGAACTAATCTCAATCAGGTCATCATTCCTTAGGTAGGTTGTTACGTTTTTCATGTTGTCACATGTAGTGTGATTATGACACTTGGCAACATCTTGTAAATTCTAGTTTATACTCTTGCTTATATAATCAGGCATATGCACTCTTGTAACATATCTCATTATAGAATCTCCATTTGTATGCCCTTAGTTGTGACATTTTTTTTGTGGTTGAATTTCTTCTTGGCAAGATCCTCTGAAGTGTGTGTAGCTTCATTGGATGATTCAACATCCTTTATTAAAACAAAATAAATACTTGAAACCTTGATGGTCTAACCTTAGTTCAAAAGGTTTCCCTAACAGATAATGTCACCATATTTATAACACATGCATAATGGATACAAGATCAAGATCATGGGGTGCATTATTTTTCTCATAATATTTTAACTTTATAGACTCATAAGTAATGACCTAACCATCTTGCATAAGAACTCCACCTAGCCCTTCTCCTAAGGCATTAGTGTTGACTACAAACTATCCCTCTAGGTCAACATCTTTCAAAATTGGTGTTGTAGTAAACTTCTCTTTCAATAGGTCAAATGCCTCTTGAAATTTATTTGACTACTCAAATTTTTTACCCTTTCTTTGCAAAGAAGTGATGGGCTAGGAAATTCTTGAGAAATTGGCTACAAATTTCTAGTAGTATCCAGCTATTCCCATGAAACTACATAATTTGTACATATTTTTTGGTGCTAACCATTCTAAGATATTTTTAATATTTTTAGGATCCACTGCAACTACTTTTGTTGAGATTATATGACCTACATATTTCACTTCCTTATGGAAAAATGTGCACTTCGATAGCTTCCCATACAACTTGTGCTCTGTAAGAAATTGCAAAATAAACTGCAAATGTTTATGGTGCTCTTCATCATTCTTGGAATATATCAATATGTCATCAAGGAAGATACAAACAAAATTATCTAGACAATATTTGAATATACTATGCATCACGTTTGTGAATGCTTCAAGTGCATTTATTACTCCAAATGATAGAAATGTGAACTCGTAGCTCCCTTATATGGTTGTGAAATCTATTTTGTGGATGTCCTCATCTTTGATTCTCAATTGATGATATCTCAACCATAAATCAATCTTTGAGAATAATTTTTCTCCATTCATTTGATAAAAAAGATCATCTATTCATGGTAGCATATACTTATTTTTGGCGGTTTCCTAGTTGAGCATGTAATAATTTATGCTAATCACATTGTACCATATGTCTCATTGGCGAAGATCACTAGCACTCCCCAGGTGATACACTAGGTCTTATCAAACCCTTCTCTAACAACTCTTGCAACTGAGCTTTTAGGTGCATCAATTCCATTGTAGTCATCTAGAGAGGGGCCTTGGATATTGGCTTCAATCCAAGTATGTTATCAATTGAAAATTTTAAAGCTCTTTTGGGAGGTAGTCTTGAAAATTTGTCTAGAAACACATCCTCAAAATTTTGGAGAAATGGATACTTCTCCAAATCTAATCTATCCTTATCCATGGACTCTCCACCTTCTTCTCTTAGAAGCTTCTGAGACTCATAAAAAATCAATTCATCTTGAAAGATGAACTTAGTATTGCCCCTAGGTTCCTCTATTTCATCCATCCTAACTACAAAAATTTGGCAACCTCTCTTATTATCTCTCTTCAATTGCATGGAATATATCTTCTTGATCTTGACCTCTCTACATGTTCCTTATAGGAAAACTTTATTCCCTACGTCATCTAGACATTCTACTATGTTGGTAAAGAAATACACCTTGGCCCTATTTTTCCATAACCAATTGATTCCTAAGATGACTTTGTAGGAACCTAAGGGGGATACATAAATGTTGACCTCTATTGAAAAACTTGAAAAATCAACCCTAGCTTCAAACAAGCATTTCTCTACCTAAGCTCTTGAATAGTTGGCAATTTCAACTAACCAAGAGTTTTTCATATACTCATCCTTTCTAGATATTCTACTTAAAAAATTATGAGATATATAACATTTCATAGTTCCAATATCAATTAAAACTAAAATGGTTACTTCGAACAAAATACCCGGTGTCTCAATAGGAGTGATCTAGTATTCTTCCTAATGGTTATCCAAGGTTGCATAAATGCTCTATTGAAAAGAAGCTTGCTGGGATGACAAAGGTTTCCCTTGTGGTTGATGGACTTGAGCTTTATTTGGATAGTTACTTGTGTAATGGTCTCCACCACATGAATAAAATCCTCCTTGAGAACTTCACCTTTTTGTAGGATTTCAAAAGTTATCCCCTTTTATTTTATTGTTTTTATCATTTTATTTCCTCCTATCCCTTCTAGACTCATTTTGGTTCTTGTGAGAAGTCTTTTCACCCTTCTTGTTGTAGTCCTTCCTACCTTTTCTTCTTTTTAATTGTTGTAAGGACTAGGACCAATTAAATTTTTTATTTTTTTTCTCCCAGTGAGCGGCAATGGACTTTAACCTTTGTTCTTATTTGATAGATTTTCCATAAACCTAGTCCATAGTGGTGGCACCATGCACATCAACCTCTCCATGGATTTGGGCATTCAATCCCATTATAAAAAAAATGATCCTAAATATTTTATCCTTTTGATATTGTGGGACATACTTCAAAATGTGGGTGAATTTTTCCTAGTACTCATTTATGAAATACTCTCCTTGCCTAAGATTTTGGAAATGCATAAGCTTTTTGTCAAAGTAAAGCTAGGGTAACCACCTTTTCCTAAAGATAGTGACACACTTATCCCAAGTTAGTCTCAAGGAACTTACACCCAACTCTATCTTCTTATTCATCCACCATGTGGATGCTTCACCAACCAATTTGTATCCTCCACAAACTACTTTGGTTACATCAAAGTAATTGTGGATATCAAAATACTTTTCCATTTCGGTAAGACATGCCTCTATAGCATCCTCGATTCTTATACCATCAAATTTTAGGGGTGAAACCTTCTTCATGTCTCTTGAAAATTCTATATCTAGTTGATCTCTCTTCGATCCATCACATTTAGACTCAAAGTGGGTTACACTATGTTTTATTTCATTGTTGTGGTTATGATGATTTATTTTGTCACCCTCCATGTAGGGTTCCTTTCAGGTCTTCCTCTAGCTTCATCCTCAAGGGTGTGAATCCTTCCCCTAGTTTTGTTTAACAAAGTGAGGATTTGGTCTAGCTTAGCCTTCGATGTTTGAGACAATTGATCCAGTTCTTGGCTTCTATCTTATTTATTTCTAGTACATACAATTTTGATGTCCTACTTGGACCTGTAGGCTCCATTTTAAAGGTTTTCATTAGACTCCATCTATTGCATTAGTTAATACACATTTAATTGATTTTCACACATTGGACAATGTTCATAAATCAAAGAGAAGAGATTTGACATAGATTTTTCAAGTATTTCTTTATTATAAAAAATATGGATTACATATCATCCTTATTTATAGTAGGTCTTACGATTGAGTGACTAATTATGGAGGTCAAGAGGGTTGTATCCATTAGATCCACTTCCAAATTTTATTACTCTAATTTTGGGTGGGGCACACACTCGTAGGTGATCTCCTGACCCTTCAAGTTTTTTTAGAGGAGTGTTAACAATACACTTGCTTGTTAAATATCTAGATGGAGATGGTTTATCTGACTCATTTCTAGATGAAGATGGTTCTCTACCTTAGTTGGAAGAATGTGAGTAGTGGCCTTGGCTACTTCTTTCAAGTCCTTCTCTTGGCTTATGTTTTTTATGGATTTACTAAAGGTTTCCTCATATACAAGTCATATCTCACCATCATTATTATTTCCTTCTATTGCTTTTATTAGTGCAGGATACTCCTTTGCTTTAAGATACTTCTCATTGCTAGTGACTAGTTTCCTGGTAGTCATTTTTAACCTCGGCATTTTGGCACATGGGTATCCAAATATTAGTCATTATAATGTTGGGAGTTATAGCTATGTAGTAAGCTCATAGGCCCAAAGTGTGGAACTTGGTAGCTCTGATACCACATGTAACAAGGTTCCACAACCTTATAAAAATAAATCTACATGGAATTTTAACCAAAAATTAAAAATTACATATTCCATAAAAATAAGACATAAAAATTTTCTTCAATAATTGAAAGTTACAAATGCATGTCTGATAACATAAGCATGGAAAAATAATTTGATTTCACTTTTTCAAATTGGAAAGTATAAATTTATTTTCTTGTCAACATTTTCCCACATGATCAATTACAAGTATATAACATAAATAATTAAGGAACAATGTCAAAGATCCATATTTGGATGTTTTCTTTATTTTTGTCTCCCAAGACTTGGTATGTAATCTACAAGAGGGAGAGCATCACCCAAGTGCTTTACCATAAACCAAAGACCAATGGTCCCCCACGCCATCCTAATTGGAAGTGGCCCTACCCTTCAAAAAAGGAAATGGTTAAGAACCCCTAGGTAGTAGCAATTTGAGCTCTATTGTTATGCCCTACTTAACCAATACCACCAATGATCTATAGAGACCTTCCAACTCTGAATGATAACTCTTATTGAGTTAAGTCTTTGAAACATACTGAACCGACAAGTGCATTTAGAGACTAATGCACTAACTTTGGTTAAAGTTATTTGTAATAAATACAATTTATACTTACATGGAGCAAATATTTTTGTTCACCCACCCCATGGGTAAAAGTATAAAGCTATAGCACACTTTTATTTTTGTTTTGACATTGATTTTTCTTTTGCGTGAAACATGTCAACTAGGAAATAACGTGAGCGTGTTATAACACGCTCGCATTATGTCCTCCTCTATGTTAAATGCCAATATATTGAATGTATGCTGATATATTTGTATGTTTGTATGTACATGCATACTTGTATGTCATATATGCATGCTTGTATGTATGTACCTATGCCTATATGTATCAATGCATATATATTGTATGTATGTATGTAAGATTGTATCTACACATGTATGTATGTACGCTCAAGTATGCATGTAGGATTATATGTACATATTTATTATTCTTGTATGTATGTATTTACGTATGTCTTTAGAGGGAGGGAAAATTTAGAGAGAGAGAGAGAGAGAGTCTGGAGAGATGGAGAGGGGGTGGAAGTGGGAGTGGGAGAGAAGGAGTTGGAGTGAGAGGGACTTAGCTAGGTAGGGTGGGAGGGATAGAGGGAGGAAGAGAGAGAGGGGGTGGGAGAGAGAGAATTGAGAGAGAGGGAGAGAGAGAGGGGTGGAGAGAAAGACGAAGAGAAAAAGAGAGTTATTTAGGTAGGGTGCCAAAGGGAGAGACTTGAGAGTGTGAGGGGTGAGGGAGAGACTTGAGAGATAGGTAGTGAGAGGGAGTGGGAGAAAGAGGGAGTGTGAGTGAGAGACCTAAGAGAGTGAGAGAGTGTGGGAGGGAGTGACCTGATAGAGGTAGAGAAAGAGGGGGGTGGAGTGAGAGGGACTTATCTAGGTAGGGTGGAATGGACATATAGAGAGAGGGGAGATAGACCAAGAGAGAGTTACCAAGGTAGTTTGCAAAAGGGAGATACTTGAGAGAGAGGGTGGTGGGATGGAGAGAGATGAGAGAGAGGGAGAGAGAGGGAGTGGGAGAGAGTGGTATATAGTTGGAGGGACATATAGAGAGATGGATAGAGGGAGTGAGAGAGGGTGGTAGGGATTGATTAAATGAGAGGTATGTAGAAAGAGGGAGATGGTAGATAGTGACAATTAGAGAGGATAGGAGGTAGGGAGGGAGGGAGAGGTGATATGTATAGATAGAGAGAAAGTGATAGGGGTTGAGGGTATAGGGTTGAGGGATTAGGGTGGAGGACCTATAGGATTGATGGTTTCTAGGGTATTAGGGTTCAAGGTTTGAGGGTTGAGGGAATACAGTCGATCAGAGAGGGTATTTGGTTGAGGGTATAGGGTAGAAGGTTTAAGGGTTTAGGGTTAAGGGTTTACTTGGTTGACGGTAGAGGGATTAGGGTATAGGTTTGAGGGTATATGGTTCAAGGATTAGGTTCAGGATCCAGTGTAAGGGATAGAGGATTTAGGGTTTAAGGATTGAGGGTTGAGGGATTAAGGGTTGAGGGTTGAGAATTGAGGGTTGAGGGTTTAATGTATAGGGTAGAGGGTAGAGGGTTTAAGGGTTGAGGGTTGAATATTGAGGCTTTAAGGTTTAGGTTTGAGGTTTGAGGTTTGAGGGTTGAGGTTATAGGGTCAAGGGATTAGGGTTGAGGGTCCAATATATAGGGTAGAGGTTATAGGGGTTGAGAGATTAAGGGTTAAGGGATTAGGGTAGAGAGTTTTCTTGGATTTAACAGTGTAAGGATTGAGGGATTAGGGTTTAGGGTAGAGAGTATTGGGTTGAGGGTAGAGGGTAGAGGGTAGAGGGTTCAAGAGTTTAGGGTTTAAGGCTTGAGGGTCAAGGGTTTAGGGTTGAGTGTTTAGGGGTTTAAGGGTTGAGGTTTTAAGGGTCAATAGGGTTGAGGGATTAGGGTAGAGAGTTTACTAAGTGGGTTTAAGGGTTAGGGGATTAGGGTTGAGGGTAGAGGGTAGAGGATTGATAGTATAGGGTAGAGGGGTTATGGGTTAGGGTTTACGGGTTTAGGGTTTAGGGTTGAGGGATTATGAGGTTATAGAGTAGAGGGTATAGGGGTTGAGGGATTAGGGTTTAAGGGTTGAGGGTTGAGGGTTGAGGGATTAGGTTTTAAGGGTTGAGGGTTGAGGGTTGAGGGATTAGGGTTTAAGGGTTGAGGGTTGAGGGTTGATGGATAAGGTTTGAGGGTTGAGGAATTAAGATGGTATAGGGGTTGAGGGATTAGCATTTAAAGGTTGAATGTTGAGGGTTGAGGGATTAAGAGGGTATAGCGGTTGAGGGATTAGGGTTTAAGGGTTGAGGGTTGATGGTTGAGGGATTAAGAGGATATAGGGGTTGAGGGATTAGGGTTTAAGGGTTGAGGGTTGAGTGATTAAGAGGGTATAGGGGTTGAGGGATTTAGGTTTAAGGGTTGAGGGTTGAGGGTTGAGGGTTGAGGGTTGAGGGATTAAGAGGGTATCGGGGTATCCATCTCTCCCACTATCTCCATCTACCCTCTATCTCTTAACTGTTTAAACCCTTAACCTTTAAACCCTTAAATCTTAACCCTCTACCCTCTATCTTTCTCTTAGTCTTTCTATCCATCCCTCTACATCTCCATCTCTCCCACTATCTCTTTCTCCCCCTCTTTGTCCCTCTCTCCCTTTCTCTCCCTCTTTCTCTCCCACTCTCTCTTTTTCCCACTCTCCCACTCTCCCCCTCTCTCCCTCCCACTCTATATTTCTACCACTCTCTCCCACTCTCTATTTCTCCCACTCTCCCCTTCTCCCACTCTCCCAATCTCTCCCAATCTCTCTTTCTCCCACTCTCCCCCTCTCTCCCTCCATCTATATCTCCATCTATCCCACTATCTCTTTCTCCC
>CM021107.1:551355888-551442570 GCA_007115665.2 Sequoiadendron giganteum | reverse complement strand
CTCCTTGCCTCTCTCCCTCCCTCCCTCTCTCTCTCTCCCTCCTTTTCTCTCTCTTCCTCTCTCCGTCTCCCTCCCTCCCTCCCTATCTCTCCCTCTTTCTCTCCCACTCTCTCTTCTCTCCCTCCCTCCCTCCCTTTCTCTCCCTCTTTCTCTCCTACTCTCTCTTTCTCTCCCACTCTCTCTTTCTCTCTCTGTCTCTCTCACACATACACACACACTCACCTCTATCTCCTCTAATATAAGGGTGCAGTGGAGAGATATATAATTAGGATAGAGGGTATAGACAAAGAGGGAGAAAAATATATATTAAGAAAACCATATTTCATATAACACATGTGTGTTTTGAAGAAGTAGAGATGTTACCGTTTTAGGAAGAAATAACGCACTTGTGTTATAACACAAGAACATTTTTTATACCACTAAAAATGGTAAAAAAACTCAATATACCCATGATGTCAAGGCCCATAGTCTGCATATTCTCTGGGTTTTGGGCATGCTCTAACAAAAAGTAGCTTTGTGATGATGTTGTGAAGTGTGCAAGAATGTTCTTCACATTCCATCACCTTTTCCATGATATTTCTAGCACCTTTGCATGAAATAGAAGAGTTTCCATGTGGAAAGACATATAATATCAATTGAAGTTTGAATTCCATTGAAAACTGATATACAATTGAAGTTTGGAGGGGAACAAGCTTTTGAACAAGCCAAATTGTTGTGGAGTTTAAAGAAAGAAGAAGCTAAGCCTAAATAATTGGGTTGAACTCCTCCATTTGAAAGTCTGGTTTTTTAGGTATGTGAAGTCTTTACACATTTTATTTCATTCTATTATGGCTTGCTTTCTTTTTTGTTTGTCATTATAACCATACGTTGTCAATGCACATTTTAAATTACACAATTATATACACTTTCCAATTACCATTTTAAACTTGATGCAGAGAATCTACCAAGATCCAAAAATCATCAAGGGTACTTCTGACCCTAACTTAAATTTAATAAGATCAACGAACAAAACTCAATCATCTTTTCATCAAACTCCTTCAATTTCACTTGATTTCATATTTCTAGAAAACATTATAACTTGGTTTCAACTCTTTGATAGACTCAAAAAATATATTAACCATCATAAAATTGATTGTAACATATCCTAAATCTGATTATAAACTCAAAACCATTCAATTCAGTCATGATTCACTAACTCAAGAACTCAATGCTGCAACTTACATGACAAAATAACAACCAAACATTGAAGGTAACTGCCAACCTTTATCCAGACATCCAAGAAACTATAATAAACATGTTATTGATTGAAATAAAACAAATACACATTCCAAATATCTCACCAAAATTCATCCTTTGAGCATGCTTCCCCTTGCAGTATTTGAAACCTGTGGTGCAGGGGCACCTACAACCATGTTTCGAAATATACTTTGGTGGCAATATGTCTTAAGGTCTCTAGGTTAGTTCAAGAGTTTTTAGATTATTTTTCATATATTTTATTGAAAATAAGGTCTAAATAGACCAATATTTCATGTATTTAGGGATTTTGTGAGTTTGGTGATAAAATGTGCAAGTATGCACTCTTGCTTTAGAAAATTGTCAATTTTGCCATATAATCTTTGAAGGCAAATTATTCAAATTGTAAATGGAAGTGCAAGACAAGAGTCTAGAAGTTGTATTAGGGATGAAATAAATTTTGTTGAATTAGAGTATAGAAATTGTAAATGGAAGTGCAAGACAAGAGTCTAGAAGTGCCTCCAAGCGAAAATAAGCCCATCTGACTTTTCACCTTCCCTATTTCACAGTTTTTGTAACTTTTCAGAATTTTGTATTTGTGCAACTTTTGAAAATATTTAAAACTTTAAAAAATGCACATAGGACTTAAAAATTAAACCTCCTAATGATTCCCATACATGGAAAATGTCTTTAATGACCCTCTTACAACATGGAGACACCCAGAATTGAATCAGATTTCAAAATGGAAGCATAGATTGTCAAGGTGCTCCTGCACCACAAACTTATCAAACACTCACAATGCCATTACACTCATTATGATTGTAACTTACATGATATTTATCTTATTTACCTACAAAATCAACTCCCCCAATGTATCTAACTATTTTTTTAACTTCTTAACTAACTTATCTCTTCACAACTTTGCCAAAAAATGTATTTTTTTGCAAATGTCCATGCTTCCATTTTAAGCCCATCTTGCAATCATGGCATGCCACGTTACCAATTTTCTTTAAGGAATTTGTGATTGAAAAAAATCATGTCACATTTTTCTATGCTAGGTTAACTTTTGTATAGGATGATTGTAAGCATTATTTAAATGAAGCCTTGAATGACATATATTTTTCAATTAAATTGAATGGATACATTTTTTAGGAACTAATATTCATCTCATTACCATGGTACAAATAAAAATATCTGCCATGCCAAAGAAAAAGACAAAAAGGAAACTAACAGATGAAGAGAATGAAACCTTCAAATAAAAGGAGAGAGTTCGGGTGGCGACATATCGTGAAAAGAAGAAATTGGAAAAGATTGACGAAAACAAGCCAATTGAAGAGGAACCTCAACTGTCAAAAACAAAATGAGAATTGGTAGCACAAAAGGCACGAATGCAAAAGAATCGTTGTAAGACAGATTCAGATGCCATAGTTGGAGACACACCCTCTATGAAAAGTGAATATAAAGGGACACCATTAAGCATAAGAGAATATGGAGGGACACCATCTAGAAGAAGTGAATATGGATGAACACCATCTATTGCAAGTGAATATGGAGGGACATCATCTACCTCCAGTGAATATTGTTGGACACCATCCAACACATCTGAAGCTGAGAGTACATCATCACTCGGATTTGATGAAGAAGGTATGCCATCATCCCCATGTGAACCTCAACGTATGTCTTCTTCTCCACCCTCAATTGAAGGTATGCAATCTATCCCACCTTAATTAAATATTGACAAAATTTCTAATGTTGAGATGTATGTACCTACGAGAACACCACCTAGATTTTTTCGTAGAAAGCCAAAGTACTTGATTAATACTGATGATGAGATTTTGCAGCACATGGAAGGTAAGATTTCAACACACACTTGTAGAAGATATGCTGATAAGATTTGGAAACAATTCTTTGAAAAGCTAAATGAAACTGTAAGATGTCAACTATTTGTTGAAATGATGCGGGGTGTAAAGTATAGGAACATCATGAAGACTTTTGGGTTGAGAAAATCAAATGCATCGAGTGAAGACACTATTGTGAAGAATCTAATGGATTCTTATGAGAGTGTGGGTAAGAACTCACACTCAAAGGATAGTAATGCCACTCGATGTGTCATTACATCGACTTTGGTAAGCTGTCAAACAAAGAGAGCTCATCTCATTAAAAATATGAGTGAACAAACGAGAATTAGTAGAAAAAATTTATCAAGATCCATTCAAAGGTGACAGAGAATTGAGGGAAATTATTCAAATGAATTATGGGCATTATCGAGGAGACTGTCACAAAAGAATAAAGAAGTTGTTGAAGCCTTGAGAACTCTAATTTAAGAGTATTGGAAGAATAACACAAGGCCATCTCTGAATCAAAGGGATTTGGTAAGAAGGAGAATCAGTAGTCGGAATCGTGAGCCACATCCAAAGCATTTTTTGGATATGACTCAAACCCAATTTTTAAAAAAAATTGAAAATGATTATCCTCAAATTAGTATTTATCAAAGATTTTTTGAAATTCTTAAAAAAATTTATGTAAAGATAAATCACACATGCACTACTTGTTGTTGTAGACTACATATTGAATTTTCTAACCATTATGATTTTTATAGTTCTATATGTGTATATTTGCATACTAACGATGTTTTATATGATTGTGGCATAGAAGCCCCACCAAAATCTTCAAGAGAGTTCTTATCAAAAAAATTATGTGAAATAGAGGATGGCTAGATATTCTATAGGAAAACATGCTTGGATGGTTCATGTGAGCATTGTGATGGCTTCTAGCATATGCCAATAGGTCAACATATGGAAAGCACAAATGAGGTGGGACAAAAACTAGTAGATTTTGGGAAGTATAAAATAGTGGCATATTCTACAAAAGATGGGTCTCAAGCAAAAAGGTGTGATTTGGTTATTGAGAAGATTCTAGTGTACCATTTTATGTCCAAGTTTTGTGACAATATACTATTTGAGTATGCAATGCATACCCATAGAGCCCAATGGTTGGACATGCAATTCAAGCTATGCAAGGACACCTTTCTAGTTGGAAGCATAGTATCAGTGGTTGACTTTGCGGAGAACTACACTCTACAACCACAACATGAGGTGCAGTCACAATATTACAAATCCACACAGGTTTCGATATTTGTGCACATAACATTCATTCATGCATCTGATAGTACAAATGACCAAAGGAAGGTATTGAGGGAGTACCACTTTTACATTAGTGATGATTGCACACATTCTCTAGAGCTCATGCAAGGTTGCTTCTAGATGTTCTATAGTGGTTTGGCTTAGAGGGGCATAAAATACGACTGGCATATAATATGGTATGATAACTGTACAACACAGTTCAAGAACTCATGCATGTTCTACTAGTTGTGCAGGATGCATGTAACTAAAAATGCTCAACATTTGTGGAATTTTTGTGAGGTCGGACATGGAATGGGGGAGCATGATGGTGCAAGAGAATGCATGAAAAGAGAATTAGCATGAGAAGAGTTAAAGTATAAAGATAGTGCAAAGTTGATAGATGCAAAATCAATCATCAAGTGGTGTAATGCTTTGATGGGTCCAGGTAATAAAGAAATGTATTCAGTTCATAGATTTTTTTGGTTGATGGATGATACTAACATTGCACCATGTGAGGACTTTTGTACACTAATAGGATCGAGTGAGGTACACTCTTTCCTTAGCTCAAATGAAGGTTCATGGAGAATCGATACACGAAAGATGGTATTCTTTTTTTCTTCATGTACAATGCAAGCTTGGAATGATTGTGAGTCAGGGGAGTGGGTTCACAAATGGTTGACAAGTTGTCTTAGCCCAATTCACATGTATCACCCTTTTATAGTATTGGAACTGACACAGATGGAATCATCGATCGAATTTGACCATGTATCAGATCTAGTTCAACCAGGTGATATATCTACTTGCTTAGTTGTTTGAAATTACATATCATTATCTTACTTTGTACTGTATTCGTAATGTTGACAAATTTCAAGATATTTTTTGCACATATCAATGTAGGGCATGTTTATGCAGTTATTTGCAGATGAAGACAATGAAGATGGAACATATAGTTACTTGTGTCGTTGTGTTCAGGTGAAAAATAAATTAGAGGCCCCATTTATAGATGGAGAAAATATCGAATGCACTACAGGCTCATTTGTGGTTACTGGAACATGGCTTAGAAGGTACCCACATTCCAATGTTAAACATTGGCTATTTTAGGACTTTGACACACATCGTATGATTCTTCATTAATCGAACCTTGTCGTGGCATCCAATGTTTGTTTGACCAAATATGGGGGTAGACCTTTGAAGACGACCTTGTGGAAGGTCTGTGAGTCTGACCATGAGGCAATACTTGACACAATAAAGAGTAGAGCAGATCCAGTTGGTTCATTGGATTAATTTGTATATGCACATTGGTTCTTATTAATTTATACTTGTATGCACATTAATTTGTTTGATACCAATTATATCATCTTCTTTTACTTGTCATATTTGTAAGTAACATACTAAATAATGATTGGTGCCCCCTTGCAAAAAACGCAGATATATGAGCCATCCAAGAGAATGCTAGCCAGAAAAGAAATGCAACATCCTTATTTTGATGATCTTGAAAAATCTCAATCATGATTTTACGCCATTAGAAAAGTGTGTGCAAATCTTGGTGAAATATTCAAGTTATTCATTTGAAGTTAACCTTATCATGAGCAGCTATGATGTAGACATTATAAGAGCATCTGAAATTTTAACTCACTCTATTCATGAGAGGTGTTGTGTGTAATAGTTATGTTGGAATTCCCAGTGAAGATGTATGACCAGGAGTGACTAAGTTGTGAGACCTACATGCCTATCTATAAGTGCCTTCTATCTATTTTTATTTCATTTCCATTTTGGATGCTCTTTCTTTTTCTCTTTTACTTTGCGTATTTGTAAGTAGACTACTAAAAATTGATTGATCTCTCATTGTAGAAAATGCTGATTTATGAGCCATCAAAGAGAATCTCAACCAAAAAAGCAACACAACTTCCTTATTTTGATGATCTTGAAAAATCTCAATTTTGATTTCAAGCAATTATGAAAGAGCATGTGAACCTTAGCGAGGGAATCTAAAGTTAGTCAATTGAAGTTAACCTCATAATGAGCACCTATGATGTAGACATTTAAAGAGAATCTTGAATGTATGAGTGACATTGTAAAATATCTGTGAGAATGAAGTACTTAATGCATTGTAATGAGATTTACTTACATAGTGAGATTTACTCAAAAATTGTAATTTTGGAGTTCATGTTTGGTGTAGTAGCACCCTGTTCTGTAAATGCCTTCAATAGGAAAATTTGCAAAATTTGAATTTTGAAATGTAAAGAATGTGAAAAAGGTCAGGTAAAGGTCATATGTAATGTATTGAAAGTCTCAAAGTGGTCATTAGGTGATTAGAGAAGTGATATAAAGCATGTAAGGTCGAATTAGGATATTTTAGGTGTGTGTGTGTGTTTATTTGTGCAAGGGAATTCAAGAAAAAAAGGAACATACCTTTAAACATTCAAGAACCCCCTTAACTTGTTGGGGAAGCAATTATCATGTATCCAAACCCTCAGATCCAAAATTTATCTCAAGACAAACTCACTCCACTATGCCAAACCAAAACCCTTATTTTATGCTAGTATAAGGAGGGTTTATTGAAAGGAATGGTTCCAAACCTTACTAGAACCTGCCACTACTTCATACCTTCTTAAAATCACTTGAAAAATATCAAAATAAAATCACCCAGCCTCTACATGCAATATTTTATCAAACCCTAGGGTGAAACCTCATTTTTCATCTAATCCAGCAAGATCATGTTGGGCCTCTCTAGAAAAACCTCTCTCGGTATTGGCTATCTCAGAGTGGTTTTCTCATGGCGGCGAATTTTCACTTGATGAAAAAAGTGTCAAATTCAAGATGTGCAAAGTTGCAAAGTGGTGCAACTTTTGCTCTGCAACTTGTGTGACCAAACTAACTACTACAACACATATAAATATTTATTTTTACGCTAGGCATGGTCTTTTTTTGCACCGAAACACGCGGAATCGCTTTGAGCTACATTCCACCAGATCGATCCCTTAAGGGTGCAAAGTGCAAAATGTCTACAAACTTCAACATGTTATTATTCAAATACCGTGATGCTTAGAAACTTCTTGTCTAATCCTAAAAGATCACGTTGGGCCCCTCTACAAAAAAATCTCTCGGTTTTGACTATCTCAAAATCGTTTTCCAATGGCAACGAATTTTCACTTGATGGAAAAAGCATCAAATGCAAGTAGTGCAAAGTTGCAAAATGGTGCAACTTTCATTCTGCAACTTGTGTGACCAAGTAGACAATTCCAACACATCCGAATAGGTATTTTTATGTTAGGCATGGTCCTCTTTTGCACCGAAACATGCAGAATAACTCTGAGCTACGTTGCACTAGATTGATCACTCAAGGGTCCAAAGTGCAAAATGGCTACAAAATTTAGCATGCTATTACTTAGATACTGTGATTCTTAGAAACTTATCATCTGATCCTATAGGATAGCGTTGGTCCCCTCTAAAAAAACCTCTCTCGGTTTTGGCTATCTTGGAGTGGTTTTCCCGTGGTTGCGAATTTTCACTTGATGGAAAAAGTGTCAAATTCAAGTTGTGCAAAGTTGCAAAGTGGTGCAAATTTTGCTTTGAAAATTGTGTGACCAAGAAGACTATTCCAATATGTCTCAATAGGTATTTTTATGCTAGGCATGGTCCTCTTTCACATCGAAACACGCGGAATCACTTTGAGCTATGCTTCATCGGATCGATCCCTTAAGGGTCCAAAGTGCAAAATGGCTACAAAATTCAACATGCTATTACTCGGATATCGTGATGCTTAGAAAATTATTCTCTGATTCTACAAGATCACGTTGGGCCCCTCTACAAAATAATCTCTCAGTTTTGGCTATCTCGGAGTGGTTTTCTCATGACGACAGATTTTCACTTGATGGAAAAAGCATCAAATGCAAGCAGTGCAAAGTTGCAAAGTGGTGCAAATTTCATTCTGCAACTTGTGTGACCAAGAAGACTATTCCAACATGTCCAAATAGGTATTTTTATGCTAGGCATGGTCCTCTTTAACACTGAAACATGCGGAATCACTTTGAGCTACGTTGCACCAGATTGATCCCTTAAGGGTCCAAAGTGCAAAATGGCTGCAAACTTCATCATACTATTACTCGAATACCATGATGCTTAGAAACTTCTCATCAAATCCAACAAAATTTTTTTGGGCCCGTCTAAAAAAACCTCTCTCGGTTTTGACTATCTTGGAGTGGTTTTCCCGTAGCAGCGAATTTTCACTTGATGAAAAAAGTGTCAAATTCAAGCTGTGCAAAGTTCCAAAGTGGTGCACCTTTCGCTTTGAAACTCGTGTGACCAAGCAGACTGTTCAAATGCATCCAAATAGGTATTTTTACACTAGGAATGGTCCTCTTTCACACCAAAAACATGTGGAATCACTTTGAGCTATGTTCCACCGGATCGATCCCTTAAGGGTCCAAAATGCAAAATGGCTGAAAACTTCAACATGCTATTACTAAAACACCATGATTCTTAGAAACTTCTCATCTGATCCTATAGGATTGTGTTGGTCCCCTCTACAAAAACCTCTCTCATTTTTGGCTATCTCAAAGTTGTTTTCCCGTGATGGCGGATTTTCACTTGATGGAAAAAGTGTCAAATTCAAGCTGTGCAAAGTTGCAAAGCGGTGCAACTTTCGCTTTGCAACTTGTGTGACCAAAATAACTACTCCAATGCATCTGAATAGGCATTTTTATGCTAGGAATGGTATTTTTTCACACTGAAACACACAAAATCACTCTGAACTACGTTCCACCGAATCGATCCCTTAAGGGTCCAATTGCAAAATAGTTGCAAACTTCAATATTATATTACTCAGATACCGTGATGCTTAAAAAATTCTCGTCTGATCCTATAGGATTAAATTGGGCCCCTCTACAAAAACCTTTCTCGGTTTTGGCTATCTCAAAGTGGTTTTCCTGTGGCGGAAGATTTTCACTTGTTGGAAAAAGTGTCAAATGCAAGGAGTACAAAGTTGCAAAGTGGTGCAAATTTCATTCTGCAACTCGTGTGACCAAGTGGATTGTTCCAATGTGTCCGAATAGGTATTTTTTACACTAGTAATGGTCCTCTTTTGCACCGAAACATGCATAATCGTTCTGAGCTATGTTCCACTGGATCGATCCCTTAAGGGTCCAAAGTGCAAAATGGCTGCAAATTTCA
This sequence comes from Sequoiadendron giganteum, assembly GCA_007115665.2. Taxonomy (NCBI): domain Eukaryota; kingdom Viridiplantae; phylum Streptophyta; class Pinopsida; order Cupressales; family Cupressaceae; genus Sequoiadendron; species Sequoiadendron giganteum. The sequence goes on along the minus strand of CM021107.1, from coordinate 551,433,043 downwards.
GCATGCTATTACTCGGATACCATGACACTTAGAAACTTATCGTCTGACCCTACAGGATTTTTCTAGGCCCATCTACAAAAACCTCTCTCGATTTTCGCTATCTCGGAGTGGTTTTCCGGTGGTGGTGGATTTTCACTTGATGAAAAAAGTGTCAAATTCAAGCTATGCAAAGTTGCAAAGTGGTGCAACTTTCGTTTTGAAATTTGTGTGACTAAACTAACTTCTCCATTGCATCCCAATAGGTAGGTTTACACTAGGAATAGTCCTCTTTTGCACCCAAACATGTGGAATTGATTTGACTTGTGTTCAATTGACTTGATCCCTTATGATGGCATGCAAAACACTGGAAAAGAGAAACATACAAATGACGATTGAGAAGTTCAAGTATTCCACACAAAAAATGTTTGATCATTGGTGCAAAGCACCTTGTTCCTCCATTTGATGAAGAAGGTCTAGTTCAGTGGTTTTAGTGATTATCTGATGGTGAATAGGTTGTTGTGGGTATTTTGAGCATGTTTTGTCTTGAATAAGGTCAATTAAGACCATTAGGTATGTTTTAGGGTTACTTTTGGGTTTAGTGATAAAAAAAGTGAAAATTTCAATCTTGCACTAGAAGTCGTCTTTGTAGCCTTTGAAGGATTTTTTTTGAATTTGTATATGATTGTGAAAGAGTGGATTTTTGTCAATATAATAAGGCTATTTGTATGCCATTTGTGTGGGTTTAGAGGCCATTAGATGTACTCATTAAGTTGGAGGAGTCTAAAGTTGCAAATTTATAAGTAACTTAAAGCAACAAATTTGAAATGCAATGACTACTTGTTTTGAAAGTTGGTTTTTAGTTAGTTGAGGGAATGGATCAGTTAGAGAAGGCTGTAAAATACTATGTAAAGCCTTGAGAGGCTCGAATGGATGTTGTTGATGAACTTTTGGAGAAGATCTCATAAAAATTATTCACACTGTTCTTTGTTTTTTTAATTTTTGATACAAAATTGTTGATCCCGTACTTGGTATGACCTCCAACTTTCCTCTCTAGTCCCAAGGCTTACATGGATTGAAAGAGGGATGATTTGGATTTATTTTGGTGGTGTTTGGTGTAAAACCATAAAGGAATATGAGAGTTCTTATCATTGAGTCAAGTGAATGTTGGAGTCTTAGTGGTCATATTTGAGAGAAGTTGTGTCAAATCACAACTTGTTTGAGCCACTCTGCATCACCAATGGTGCTTTGCAATTCGAAGAGTGATTGAGATCGTGTTTCTTTGTTAAATAGACCTATTCAGGGGTTTAGGACAACGTTGAGTCCATTTCTTATTTGTATTATAAATTATAACTTGCTTTCTCCCAAGTCCATTTCGTATACAAGAAATAATATTGCAAAAATTTGACATATAAATATTTTGATAGTGATGCATCAAGAACATATTGGAATATTTTTATGAATCATTTCATGGAATGCCAATTGTAGACGTGTTTTTTTCTTTTAAATAAATTTGTTTAGCATCAATCAATTAATATTCAAGACAAATTATGAAGAACAACAATGATCAATGCTAGGGCTAACCAATTAATAATTATACACGTGAATAATTCAAGCATGTACATGTCAATAAGGGAAGCACAAGTACTCAAAATCCTGTAAGCCTCAAAAAGTATACACACGAATGCATAGTATACACAAATTAATACAAAGTATATGCATGAATGCAAGGTATACACACATGAAAACATGTAATCTAGAAAGTATACATTTGAGTGCATGTAAGTCACAAAGTATACACATAAGCTGTAAATTATACACTTGAATACATGTAACTCATATCTATTGAACAATCAATTTAGAATGCAAATATGGATAGGCATCGATAAAAGATATTTGTATTAAGAAAATAGCCATGTAGGCATACATCAATATATGTCGGTATAAGTATGAAATATATGTGCAAAATAGCCATATAGACTTACGAGAATCCCATATAGGCATACAATGTTAAATATGTCCAATAAAAATATGTTCAAAACTACCATGTAGGCATACAACAAAGGGCTTTGGAATCAAAAGTCATTCCTCTCCATGCCCTGGAAATAAATTCTTTCCCTTTCCTTTTCGATTGGATGGTGATTTGTCACTCATTTTTTCTGCGCTCGAGGAGTGCTCCTATTGATCCTCCTAGGGTTTAGTTCATGGTGAAGTTTTAACTATTACAATAAGAAGTAAAGACATGAATATATATAAATTACATTATAAAAAATGATATATTTGACAAAATAATCACTAACCACAATCTCATGATCTCTCTCCAAGAGGGAAATATTCTCATGCCCATGCTCAAGTGTGCTCAAGCCTTGTATAAACCATACAAATAGAAATTAAACTATGTCAATCAATAATGGATTGATTTTTCACTAACAAACATCTATAACAACAAATGTAAATTGAAATCTTATAATTTGCCTCATACCTCTCCTATCAGAGCCATTGAGGATTGTATAGTAGATGACACACCAATATCCATCAGCCTCATCACATTCATAGGTGTTTCGACTTGCATCATCTGAAAATAAAACAAAAAATTATTCAACGTAATCAACGATGCGCATATAAACTACACAAATTTATTAAGTACTTGATTCATTAGTTAAAATATTTATTCTATTACCTCTATGTAGGTCTAAGTAAATCCATCGCCACTGGGAAGTGTTCCATCAAAACCTCCAATATTAGATTTTTTAACATCCAAAATCGCATATTAAATTACCATTCGTAAAACAATGCTATTAGCATGCAATAAATTTAGAATTTTTTACTAGTTACATACCCCAGCGATAGGTGTACTACATAAATAAGTTGGTGGGGGGCCGGTGTATCCAGTCTCAACACTCTGACCCTACAATTTTATTAAAATCATAAAACATTTTTAGTTAATCTTGTATTTCAAAATTAAAATTTAATAAATTAAATTCAATGAACATGCACTAACTTTTACCTGACTATCAATGTCATATGCCTCATGCAAAATGTCAGCTGCCCTCTCCATCTCCATAGTTGCAGATGGATCTTCCGTACCAGTCTCCTGAGTGTCGGTGGGGTCATATGAACAAGTAACCCTACAAGATTGACACACATGTGTCTGAAGGCCACCACTCGAAGATTCCCCTGGATGGTGTTGTAGAATAGGGCTAGTATGATGGATGACACTCTGGGTCAAAGTGTTGATCGCCTACAATGTCTCTACGTCATTACTTTCCTTTGTGACAAAATGCATAACAACGTGCTCATAAGGTGGCCTAGCAAGAGCTCGTTTACCTTGCCGTAGAGGATCCAACTGTGCACCAGGTCTATCTTGAACTGACCCCCCACCTCTCCCCTGGAAATCCCTCATATCAAAATAATTTAGGATTTTGTTCAATATGAACTCACTGTATAGTTTCGTAGGGAAATATTGCTGGACCTCACAATTTTTGCATGGTGGGTAATCGAAGACCATGTACCACCTATCATAAAATTGGTCCCTAATCTGTTGGTGGTGGCACCAATGGATAGGAAACCTCTTCGCATTAAGGGTAAGATTTTGATTTGTGTGTGTGTCGATGAATAATGAGCACAAATCACCTTTTGTAATTTTTAAATCTTTTACATCTTTGTATGATATTTTATTTGCATAATAATCCCTAGCCACCTACCTCTTATCTTGTCATCTAGTTATTTGTTTTCTAATTGAATCTACATTTTTTAACATAGCTTTCAATGAATTTGCTAGGGTCATTCTTTCTACGGTTGAACCATTTGGATCACTCAACCTACTGATCAAATCCTCAATTTATTTTTTGTTGTTCTCAATTTCACTCATTAAATTTTGTTGAGTGTCAGGTAGGGGTTGAGTGATTGGTGGAGGAGGTTGTTGTTGTGGTTGATTTTGATCTTGAGGATTTGGTTGGTATTCCTCTTGAGGATCTTGAGGGTTTGCAGGTTGATTTGCATCTCCTAAAAATTCAAACATATATATATCAAATTCAACCTAAAACTAACTAATTCAAAACAAAAACCACAAAACCCTTACCTCTCACACCTCCTCGTCATCATGGCACCGTTGTTGCAAAGAAATAAAAACTGTTGGTAAAGAAAATTTTCAAATTGCTCCTCTTAGAATGTGAGCGTGAAAGTATGGGGGTTTTGGCTGCGGCTAAAAGAAAAAAATAGTTGGAATAACAATGACAGGTTTTCACTTTTTTATTTGCTTTTAACAAGCAATAACGTGAGCGCATTATTTCTTTTCAAAATATTTTTTGAAAGGTGTCCACAAAATTGCTACCCATTTCCATGCACCCGCCCTATAGGTTGTTATAAATTAACACTATAATTTAGTTGTTGATAAAATGTTGAAAAGTGGCACTACATCAAATGTCATGCTTTATATAGTAAATTTTCATTCTTTTTCTTCAATTTTTTTGTGTATATTGTTAACTTGAAACTTTAGGGCATGGACATTTTTTTCATGATTTTTATAAATATATATTTTTAAATAAATATTTAAATGTGTGTATTGAAACAAAGTTGTTTCCACTCGACGTCAACATTTATATTAAATATTTATCTAAAATAGAAAACAAATTATACTCTCTTAATCTAGGTTCTTTTATCTAGTGCATTATATTTTTTGAAAACTTGATTAAGTTTTATTATTTTTCTTGACATGGTAATCAACCTAATATTTTTATGTTGATAGCCTACATTTAGTAAAAAATAATAATAAAAAAAATAATTGAATTATTACAATAATTATATATTTGAAAACTACATTATGGATCTACAAAAGGGTATTTCCACATTTTAAAAAAAATGTTATTTATATGAGTAGGAGTCGTGAAAACATTAAAATTTTCAAATAATTTCACTATTTTAGTAAATTGGCCTCAAATAGTGCTACATATGATTTTAGCCAACAATTTTTATTGGAAATGTTGTGGACATATTTAACTTATTTGGAACGAATCTTATTAGATCATATATTTGATCAAAATTATTTTTTAGTTATAAATACTAAAATCCACTTGTGCTGATAAGTTGGTTGAAAGTGTAACACAATTTTGTACTTTTACCTTTAGTCAACTTTGAGATCTTTATCTGACCTATGGTTTAACCATGCTATAGACCAACTACTTCTACTATCATAGAGTTTTCACTCATAAAAACAATACCCACTAAGGTGGTCAAAATAATTGGATAGTTATAATATTATGGAAATAATGAATTCCCATGTTATGTTCCTGTAATATTTGGGGTTTAGGCTACTACCTCTATTCCAAAACCTATCAACCCATAATGTTTACCATTCACCTATTCTTAGGTTATATAAAGAGATAATGATGACATTGATGCCATCATCTTGACATAACTAAGGTCATTTAGAAATCATTGACATAACATCATACATTCATGGAAATAACATTGATTGATCCAACTAGAGGATTACTTCCTCTTTCTCATGATTTAAGACTCCCATTTTCAAGTCATAAGGTTGGGTTCATGTTTCAACATAAAATATAATTGGGGTTCTTGATATGTGATAATATCATGTTCATTAGCATTTGATTCACGTGCTCATAACCCCAAAAGCTTATATTCATGCAATATAACATACTATTGATTTTGTTTAGCACTTTTAGAGATATTAAAAATGTAGATACTTTTAATCTAGCCATTAAACTATATTACTAGTTACAAACTCATTTACATTTAGAATGCATTTAGAGTACACAAATAGTATCATACAGTACATATTTTCAAATTCATCGTTAATAAGATATTATCATTTTTTCTCTTATACCAAACTAAATGTGGTCATTGTCAAAATAGTCTTATGTTTCTCTCTCTTTACAATATATAATCTCTCCTCAAACTTGTAAACAAGATAATAATCAGTTTTAAAATTTATAAAACATCTTGTAGTTTCTACTTTTGAATTGCAATTGAATGCTTCTTGAGAACTCTAGCTTCCAAGCTCTAATATTCATTTTTAGCACAACTTTCTTGTTGCTTTGAAATAATTTTTAGGTCTCTAATATGTTGCTAATACTAATCTAGAATAATTTTCAGACTACTATAACTTGATAGCAATAAGTTACAATCTCTATGCCTCTGTTATGCTTGGTAACCAACCCAAATACTATACAAAGTTGTATATATACACAAAAAGACTCTACGAATGTAATCACCACTACTGCTAATTATGGCACCTTACTAATGTAGAATTAAATCCACTCTACTGCTGGTAACTTCCTTCCATAAAGACCATGATGCAAAATAGTTTGGTTGGATGATAAATCAGATTTATGGTTGCAAAAATAATTAAAATTTCTCATACAAAATTCTTCTTACGTTACTTTTTTCTATCGACTCATTTGAGTCCATTTATATTTCTTTTACTTGCAACTTAGTGGCTGTGAATTCACCACAATTTGGTCGATACTTCTACCTTCGAAATAGGCATTTGAAACTTTATTTTTAAGCACTTTTAGATAGTTAGTAATAGTATTCTATTTGTTGACTGGGTCGGCCTTCTTACAGGGTCAATATTAACTTATTCTTTGCTGAGTTGAATACTCTATAATTGAAATCTATTCGCCATCTTATGGATTCTCAAAAACATTAATTATTTGCTGATAAATCTTCCCAAAAAGGCATCTGAGACTTCATATGTTGCATGCACATGTGGCCATTTTTATGCAGATTTTAAACGTTGTAAGTTGAAGCTAATTCCACAAAACTTGTGCCCCATTTTATGCCCATGTGAGGGACCATTTCAATGTCTTATCTTATGCTTTATTAACAGCCCAATAATGGCTTTTAATTCATGTCATTAATTTGTAATTTATTTAGCTATTATTCAGTTATAATGTGGACTTCTAATATGGCCTATTATTTTGGCTTCTCAAGACTCATGACCTTGTCAAATTATTAATTCTTATTAAATTTTTGTAATATTTAAAGGATTGATAAATACTTGATATATTATATCATATTTATATATACATATATATTTTTGTATGTTCATAAATATCTGCATACATATGTATTTATATGGAATGAGTATGTATACATCGACTATCGATTATTAATATATCAAGTTGTGTATATACATGCTCATTAATCTTTATGTATAAATATATACATGTGTATGTATTTATACATACTACATATATATGTATTTATATATATTCATATTTAAAAGATAAAACCATATGACCTTAATGCATTCACACATACCATAATATAGACACTATCTCTTCCATATATGAATATCATAATGATAATATCAATACTAAATTTACTTTGAAATTAATGATATATATTTATATATGATCAATAAATTAATAATAAATATAAATAATCCTATAGCCTTCTATAAGTAAACTAACTTGACTCGAATTAGGTTTACAAAACCAAAAGACAACTTAAATTCAACTTACTCAATTACAACAACATTCAAAACCTCACCTATGCACAAACAACAATCTCATATGGATTTACTATTCAGTTATTATCCATAACCTTCTCTCGGGTGATACTCCCCCTCATCCAATAGAGGTGAGAAATCCATTTTTGTATATCCACTTGAAAATTAAAATACGTAGCTAGCCATATTATTTATATTGCATCCATTTCATTGTATATTCATCAATATTTCTATTAAATACATAAAACCATTTCATTTCATATAATTCATCATAACATTCACCTTTCAAACATCACAATATCATAAATACACATTGCATTTAATATAAAGTGAAAAGTAAATTGTAATTCAAGGATGTGATGTAAAATTTTCAAGATTGAAATGCTAACTTAATTAGAGATGATTATATGTCCAAGATATAGCAACTCTTACATTCTAGAAAATCACACTTGGAATCCTTTGAAAATAATGACATTCTCCAAGATGCTCAAAATCTCATCTAAATCCCTCAAATACTCCTCTAATCATCTACTGTAAATAATTATATCATAAAAAAGTATCAACAAAAACTTACACTAATTCTTGTTGAATATCTTGTTCATTCATAACTAGAATGTAGTAGGAGTGTTAATCAACCCAAAGGGCATCACAAGGAACTCAAAGTGGCCATAATTACATGTGAACATTATCTTCTTGATATCATCCTCTCTAAATCTAATCTAATGGTACCCAAATCTCATGTCTATTTACAAAAATAGATTGCCTCATGTATTTCATGAATGAGCTCATCTATCCATGGGATGTGGTATCTATTCTTGATGGTCTTCTTGTTTAGTGCCATACAATATATTCACATGTGTATAGTCCCATCCTTTTCTTCACTAACACCATGAAATAAGTAGGACTCTTACTCTCTCTAATGTGCCCTTGTCAAGAAACTCCCTAATTTCCTTCTCAATTTCACACTTATGCCTCTTCAGATGCCTATATGGTGTAGTGATGATGGGATTATCCACCTCCTCCAACTCAATCATGTGCTCAATGCCTCTATTAGTAGGTATACCTAGAGGTATGCTACCAAATACCTTGCTCTGCTTAGATAGAAAATCTTGAATGTCTAGAGAATAAGAAAACTTTTCCTCTTCTATAATAGTGGACATAATTATACACTCTATTTCCCACTCTACCTGATCATTCCTGAAAGGAATCTTCATGTGCTTGAAAAAAACCACCTTAGGTTCCCCATTAGATATCCCCCTCAGTACCACATTGTAACCCTTTGATTTGAAATTTATCTCCATGGTTTGAAAATGAAGTGTGGTCTCACATGGGAAACATAGCCATTGATTATTGATCACTATATCTATATCCAAAATTCTAACCACATAGAAGTCATACTTAATTTCATAATTCCCCAACTGAAGGCTTAGTTGAGGAATCATCTTGGTGCATGTAATAGTAAACCCATCTACCACCATTAGTCTTAAGCCATCAACCTTTTGTGCCTAAAGACCCATGCATTCTACAAGTCCCTCATCTATGAAATTATGTGTAGCACCTAAATCTATTAAAGCAATCAAATGATGCCCATTAAGAACCCATCTAATGCATAAGGAATAATTCTTCTAGAAAATATAAAGTTGGGAAAGCTTCCCCTCTTTTTCCTCTTCTTTCTAGGACTACTCAAAAGACTCATCTTCCTCTTTCTCCTTCGAATCAGATTGCTAATTTGTTTTTCTGATGAAGACTCCTCCACTAAATCATAATCAATCTTATGTAATTTGACCTTAGTTGCACATATATGTCCTAGCTTCCAAGGATCCTTACATGAGAATCATAAATTCATCCTTCTCAACCCATTAAGGGTGTCACCATCAAGTCTTGTGACTAATTTCTTTTGTTGATTGGTGTCTTTAGTGAATGGTCTTTTTTCTTTCTTGTGAAAAAATGGTTTGGATTGAAATTTAGATTTAGGGGCAGCCCACTCCATGTTCCTTGATTTCTTCATGGCTTCCTACAAGGTTGGAGGGTCAAATACCTTGATCCACACCTTAAGTGGCTCCATAAGTCCCTCACTAAATAAAACCACCAATCTCCTCTTTGTAATCTCTGTGACCATCACTGAGAGCCTCTAAAACTTTGATATGTTAGCCTCCACTATGCCATATTGCTTGAACTAGGCCAACTCTCTGAAGTATAACTTAGGATCCTTGTTGTCAAACCTCTTGATGAGCTTAGTGGTAAACTCATCATATGGAGTGATAGAATTTTTACTCCATCAATATGTAGAGTGGAAAACATAATTTCCTCCTCCTTCATCATAGGTCTAAGGTCTAGGTAATTGTCCTACTTTTGTACCCATTCCCTTTCTATACACTTACCACTACCATCATAATCAACAAGTGTTACCTTGCCTATTTCTTGTTGTAACTCCCTCTGAACTATTGGTCCTTTGGGATCAACTCTACCACCACCCTTTTTCCTCTTTTGGTCCATGAACTTATTCAAGGATATGTTCTCTTTAAGAGCCTTTAGAAGGGTTTCATATTCCTTAACTCATCTAATAATGGTAGGGTTGTGCCATGTTTGTTTTGTGGTGTCTACTTCAAAATAAATTAGGGCTAGAAATATCTAGAAAAGTGTTTAATCTTCTTTTTGTATGTTTTCCTCCATTACCCCCTTATTGATGTGTGTAACTGCTATCCCTATTATGTGTTGGGTTTCCTTATATGTTGTTATGACAATTGTTTACCACCAATTTTTTTCCAATCTTCCCCAATGTAACATCTTGCTATGCAATCCTGAAGGTTAAGTGCCAAAAGAGGACAAGATAATATTTTTTTGAACAAGAAGAATAAAATACACATAAAGTAGTTTCCAATTTGATATATTGGCAAAAAACATGGCCAAGTATGACCAAAATGACAACCCAAAGGAGAGGACTAATCCACCCTCTAAAGAAAATCCGAATAGGAGTAAACAAGATAGCTCCAAAAATTTGTGCTAGAACTTCCTATTCTGGAACTTGCTGCTTTGGAACTTTCTGCTTTGGAACTTTTTGCTATAACATCGCAGAGACAACATACAAAAAACTCCAATGTGCCAAAACTTCCTGTGCTGGAACTTTCTTCTCTAAAACTTCTTGCTCTGGAAATTTTTGTTATAGCAACACAGATCAACAAACAAAAGTGTTGCGATGTGTCGAAACTTTACAACAACAACACAAAACAACAATAGAAAGTTGCATTGTGCTGAAAGTTTGCAGCAACAACATAGAACAACCAACAAAAAGTTGTGTTGCACTAGAACTTTGCAACAACAACACATGACATAAAATAGAAGGTTGTGTTGCACCAGAACCTTGCAACAACAACATAAAACATTAAATAGAAAGTTGTGTTACATCGAAACTTTGCAGCAGTAACACAAAACATTAAATAAAAGGTTGTGTTGCACCAAATATAAAACATCACATTTCTTCTCATTAAATAATATGATTACATCATCTCTCTCAAGAGAGTATAGTATACATAAAGAAACATACATAAGTACAATGACATAGCCATGAATAAGATATATCAACTGATAAAATAAGTGCAAGAGAGAGAAAATATCCCCAATAGGTACTCTAATATCTTGTACATTGGTCCCCAATGGTGGTGGCAATTCCTCCCTACCATGTGGACTCTAGAGAGAACACCCCATCGTGCTTGGAGATAGTCACAAGGCCCATGCAAAAATAACAAGGCAAGGGTAACATATGGCCAATGCTCACATCGGACACAAAGCAAACACATCATACAAAACATAAGGTCAATGTCACAACATGTCAAGTACTACTCATGACTACTAAGATGCAAAATAAAGAGTGCATATCGGGTGGAGTGTCATCATGCATGCTCGAAGAGATGACATCACACAAAATCAAGTACACCTCTCATACAAACGAGGAGACTCAATCATGCCCAAATCAATGCCCCACAAGTAGATAGGTCTTCTCAAGTGCTTCCTTAGACTTTCCAAGTGCTCAAGGCCATGGACGAGGACTCATTATCTTATTAGAGTTTTACCCCATTGTATTTATTTAGCTATCACTTGCTTACTATAACTCTGCTACTAGCTTTCCCTCGAAGCCACTTGTAGGGCACTAAATAAGGCCACTCTAATGACCTTGAACTAAGCTTATCTCGTTTAACCAAATGAGGAATCCATAGCAAAACATGAGACAATGAAAAAAAACTGAAATCCATCATTAAAACCATTTAAAATAGCCAAACAAACAATGTTGTTAAATCATTTATAACAATTGAAATCCATAATGATATAGAAGGCATAAAGATTACATACAAATTCAAATTGCCTAGATTTAAATTCTAAGCTTGACCTAGTTCAGATTTCGATGTTTCAAATTGGAACACACCTTTGATTTTTGAGTTTAGAATCAAAAATGAGGTGATGTTCTGAAAAAAATGTCACTTTGCCAAGTTGGGCAAGAAAATACATGAAAATTGAAAATACCCAGAATTTAAATCGAAAAAAGACCTAGCTGATATATGGGCATTTCTACATGGAATCCACCTTTATTTCATGTTTGTAACAAGTGGTTTAAGAACAACACTAAAAAAATGTTTTTTTTAACCATGTAGGCATAATTTTGACCAAAAATGAAAGTGTCCATACTTAAATACTAACTTCAACTATGTTGATATATGGGTAGTTTTACATGAAATCCACCTTTATTTTTCATTTTTAATAGGTGGTTAAAGAGAAGCACAGAAAAATGTGTTTGAACAAGCAAGCACAAATTTGACCAAAAATGAATGTGTCCAGAATTTAAATCTGACAAAGACCTAGATGAGATATAGCCATTTCTACATTGAATACACCATAATTTTATAAATTTATGACCAATAACAAGGTTTTATTCAAAAAAAATGTTTTAACAAATTGGGCAAAAAGAAAGAAAATGAATGAGTCCAAAATCAAAAATTTCCATCGACACATTTTAGCTTTACTAGAATGCACAAAAATCAGCCATACAAAAAACTATAGAGAAACAAATAGAATCCAAAAAATCCATTATATAACCTCCAAGTACTCAAAAAATAAAATAGAGGAATAAATCTACCACAAAGAAATACAAAGAACACCATTCTTAAGCTGAATCACATTCAAAATCACTAGAAATCCAAGGATTCAAGAATCATATAGAAAAATACCTCAATGCTACCCAAAAATGAAAATGAAAGAAGCTCTATGTATAAGATACAACCAAATTCTAAAATAAAACAGTTAGGAGGAATGGCATGTTAAAAATAGCAAACAGCTCCCCACAATTTTCTTCTCCGAAGAATCTCCATGTTTATCCTCCCCTCCAACTTTGCCATCCAAACCTAGGGTTTCTACTCCTTCCCCCAAAACAAATAAATTTCTTCTCCTCCCAAAATAATCATCCCCAAAATGGTTGAAAACAAATTATATATATATCGATGACAAAGCTGCCCCATTTCCCCTTTTTATATTTATATATATAAATAAATCTTCCTTCCATTTTAATACTCTCAAAACAATAAAGATAAATTAAGTAAAACATCAAGCTATTAAAGCTCTCCAAATTAATTAATTTAAAAAAAAAAACTTCAGATACAACATTCCCAATTACACATGAAAATAATAATTTAAATTCAATAGTAAAATACACAAGGCTCTCCATATGGATTTAAATAAGATTATAAGAGCTCACAAAAAAGAATTAATAAAATAATTTAAAATTACTAAATAAAAATAAATCATTTTCTCGAATGATCAATAAAAATTATTTAAAATAACATATTTAAAATCTCGTGGATAAAACACTTCAAATCTTTGATAAATTAAACACCATAAAATACCATATTTGAAACCATGAAAATATTCCATGAAACCACATCATAACACTGATAGCCAAAATATATAGCCACATAATAAGATTAACTGAAACCAAGATGAACTACCTCAAAAAGGCATACTAGTAAACCACATATAACTAAAAGGTGCTCCAGATGTTACCATTTAGTAACTGGATAGTATTCCAACAAGATAGGAACACTACACTAATAAGGTACAGTGGGCTAGGATAGGGTACATTTGGCCTGTGAATACCTCCAGTAATGAGTATCGGTGAATAAGTGTACACTCAGGCCTATGAATCGAAGCGAAGTCGATACTCAATACCTGCATCACTCCAATCACATGTCAACGTACATGTGCATATAACATATATCATATAGCTAAAGAAACATCAATCATTAGGAAGAGGGTCGTGATATCTTAAGCCTCTCAGATATGAGTACTACGACATCATCCGTTTCTTGTTCATAATCATACAAAAACAATGATAACTATATATAGACATATATGCATGTAATCCAACATAAGTTAAGTAATCATGATAACCTTTCACTTAATTAACAATGTCTAATCTCAATATGATAACATTTCATTTAGAATACCAAATCAAAATCAAAATACTATCTTACCTGGGTTGGGGTGAGAGAGGTGTTACATCCTCGATCCCTAAGACTTGACTTACTCCTGGAAGTCATGTAAGCTCAATATGCAACCATGTCACATTTTAGTACTCAAAATATAAAAATGAACATTAAAAGATTGTACTTCATCCCAAAGATGAGAAATATAATATACATCATTCATCACTGAACGAAATAGAAAGGACATCCATTTAACATTCACCTTTCAAAAAATCATTAAATCAATATATTGACATATGCCTTACTCATAAGGTCTCAACATGAAACAAAATAACATGGTTAATTTTTCTAACATCACATGTGTCACAATTCCCAAAATAAGAATTTATTTTAACATCCACATTCATTCAAAGATAGGTTAAGATACACATTAATCTCCACTAAGAATAGGGTAAAGAAGATGCATAAACACTCAATTCATTCCAAAACACCATTGTTTTTAACAATATTTGTTTTCCACACACTTCCAATCTCACACATGAGAACATATTTGGCATCATTTTCAACAAAATATAACAAATTACACTTTCTAAAGCACAATAATCCATCTTTTGAACTTTTCATATGTAACCATATCCAAGATGAAACATGCATTTATGCATACATACATAGTTACATCACTAGGAATCACATCACAAGGCTACATAAGGGTCCATTTGGACACTAGGAAGCATCATACTAATCCATGATTCATAATCCATGAGCCAAGAACCAATATCTATCTCACATAATCCATACCTCACACTTAGTGGCTTGATGGTGTTAGGCCAGAAAAACATGGTGAGACCATCTAAAAAAGACCATAATAACCTATCTCTTGTTGTATAAGGTGGTTAGCCTCCAAGAGATAGTCATCACACATAGGTGGGTAGTGGGTCCTAGCTATATAACAACCTCACATACCCCCATCCTCAAAGTTCCCCGCATCTACTTCCTCATATACACTCGATCGAGTCTGACTCTCCCGTTCTCGATGAGGAATCACATTACAACACAAGACCGACATTTGAAAATAACAAGTAGAAAACAAGTTTATCCACTAGAGATCATAAATAAATATCAAATAAAATTCAATTTCAACAATAAATTGATAAATGCGCGTAATTTCAACACTAACTCAAATGTAACCACAAGAGTTACATGCAAATGAAGATCACAAGGTGTGGTTAAACCATCACAATCAAATACAAACAAACTTTTGACTTTCACAATCAATAGAAGATCATCAATATCCATAAAGAAAGTCCACAATCCCTAAAATTGCACTATACAACATTGTGTGACTAGATACTAGCCACCAAATGAGGAAGGAGGGAATAATGTCTAACTATTGCAATAGCCCCTCATTTGGTATGAAGTGAGCACACCAACCACAAGGCATGGGGTGTTCTCCTTGGCTACACCCCACATTGTTTCATCACGCGACATGGTCATATGCCAACTGGAGAAAACACATACTGGTTGTATGCTGCATGCAAATGTGTCTGTGGCTCCGCATAAGTAGACGTGTAGAACTCACCTTGCACAATGAGACCTCATGGAGAAGGCACACACATGTACTCATTGTACCCAGAGGTATACATGGCTAGGACATACCCATATGCTAACTGAACCAAACACTGTCGAAAACAAACATGAGTGTCCATCTTCTAGTGTATGAGGCCCCATTACACTCAACACACAAGTAGGCTATCATAACACAATCTCATAGTACACCTTCATGTGTCTATTCATGTGGCATCATGCCCTCGATCCTAGCTCGCTACCATCAACAACATGGTATATATAATGCATATATGAGTATATCAATATGGGGCTACTCGAGCTTCACCTCTCATATGGACGAGGTTGACTCACTAATGCCAGCTCAATGCCCCTATAGGCAACCAGACAATGCCAACTCAATGTCCCTACAAACGGCCAGGCATATACTAACAAACCAATGCTATTTTACTCAAAAGTATGGGGATTAGGCTAGCACATATGGATCAAGTACCTTGATCCATCATAAGGGGAAGTAGTGAGTACTCTCTAGGATCGGTTGAGCTGAGACCACTTTGCGCCACAATATGCGTATGTTGCACACCTCGCCTAAGGAAATTTGTGACTGCCACTACCCCTTCACAGATTGAGGGACTAGAGAACCAGAAGAAGATATTCTATGAAACTAACTTTTGGCTACTCTTATATATATAAATTTCAACCACACTTGGATTGCACCTCAATAGGGTAACAAACATACAAACACACATAATGGTATGGTTAATCCCACACCTAAAATAAAACATATTCCCCATGGATGGGTACATAATATCACCATCCCATGGACATGCAAAGCAAGTATGTGGAATTCACAACACTCAACCAATGCACAATTACTAGTTTCTCACATTTACAGGGGGGTTACATTTACATACTTAATTCTATTACTACTCAAGGATCACATACCATAAGTACATTTATTTCCATAACCAATGTGATTCCCTTTCCAAAATCGTATCATCCATGGATGGGTACCTTGTACCACAATCCCATGGTAACATAACTCAAACATAGGATATTAACAACACTCAACATGAGCACTAATACACGATTTTCACATAACAAGGAATACCTTTTTTCCAATTTCCTCTTACCAAAATAAAACCATTATCCACCTCTAATTTTTCAAGATCAATACAAAATTTCTAAGAACGTGTACTCCCAACATCCAAGCAATCTTCTCTTTTCAATATGATAATGTCATTAAACACAATTTTATAATTACAAAATTTATCAAATACAATATATCGTAGTGCTACATAATAATTCACACATTCACATTCGCTATTATTAAGTGGTAAATCACCTCACTACACACTTATTCTAACCACATTTATTTACTATACATAGTGAAATATCATTACATTGTTTACTCAAAACAAGGCATGCAATATCATCATTTCAACATACATTTAACATTTTGTATTTATCATTAACATTGAAATGGCTTCACTATTCCATTTTATTGAAACTTTTACTTAATGCAGAATGATTTTCTATGCTTATTCATACATGTTCCATGATTATGAATGAAACTTGGGGACTTAGGTCATTTACCCAAGGTCTAATCTAATAAAGAAAATCTTCATGAATGCATAACACTTTTCTCATAAAAGACAACTTACAATAGATTTCAATAAAACACACACTCAAAGATAGGCATCTTTGTTAAACTAATGAGAAGAGAGAGATGGAGAGATCGATTTACAATTCTGACATAGGCACGAATGCAAACATGGTTTCATCATCACATAATCACTTTCACATAATTTCCTCAATCATATGAGAGCATGCAATAATCTCTATGAACTAAGAACATGGTCATTCATTTTCTATTAGCATATTTTATAATCTCAATGTAATATAACATGCAAAAGCAACTCCAAAACCACATAGGATCAATCTCGCAATCAATCGCACAAGGAGCTAAAGAACAAGAAGGCATGTGCCAGAAGTTTTACACCAAAATTTTTGAATGTTAATGAAAAATAAAAAAATCAAGAAGAGAATACACACAAATGGAACTTCTTGGCACCCCCAAAGTCAAACAAACCTTCCAACAACAAGAACTAAGAAACCAAGTGAGCGTAATTTTAGGCAACACATGTCACCTGCAACCCACCAACATGCTAAGGTCCAACATGCCCACCCGCAACACATGATATAGGAAGGTAATCAATATCAACCTTGGGAGATTCTCAACCAAGGGAATAACTCCAATCCCATAGGGTAAGGCAAGGCCTAGGAGGCATCATTCCTCCACAACACAAGTCAGGGTTGGGAAAATCAACCCTCTAAGATTCCATACTAAGACACTCAAGGCAAGAGGTCCTATGAATATCTTGCCACAAAAGCACTTGAGGCACACACATCAAGCACACTGCAACCACATGGGCTACAACCACACTTAGGAACCAATCAAGGGTTACAACCCTTTACATGATGAAAGAGCCACACATCAAGAAGGAGACCAATCAGAATACACTTCTTGGTAGGCTCAAGGGTCTAACTATCCCTCACAAAAGTATTCCTCAACAAGACAAAGAAGGGGTGGGAAACAACACTTGTTGCCATCCACCACACACAACACACCAAGCAGGTAAAAACCATATGTAGAGATCTCGATGCTGCAACATGGGCTCTACCTCTAACTCTGCCTCTGGCTCTACCCCTAGGAGGCATCCTATAGAAAAAAAAGAACACATCAAAATAGATCATCATAATGGCTATCTATACACCCTGCTAAGGTATGAAATCTAATCAACAAGACAATGAAAAATAATATAACAAGTTCACACCACACATGCCAAACATAACATAACATAGAAGGATCAAGTACACTAGAGCTCTCAGTGTGTGAACATGAGCTCTGATACTAGATGTAACATCCCACTATGCAATCCCGAAGGTTAAGAGCCAAAAAAGGACAATGTTTTTTTTTTTTCAACAAGAAGAATAACATACACATAAAATAGTTGCCAATTTGATAGATTGACAAAAACCATGGCCAAGTATGACCGAAAGTACAACCCAAAGGAGAGGACTAATCCACCCTCCAGATAAAATCCAAATAGGAGCAAACATGATAGCTCCAAAAATTTGCATCGGAACTTCTTGCTTTGGAAATTGCTGCATTGGAACTTTCTATTCTGGAACTTTCTTCTATAACATCGTAGAGACAACATATAGAAAGCTCTGATGCGCCAAATGTTCTTGTGTTAAAAATTTCTACTCCAATTTTTTTTGCTCTGGAATTTCTTGCTCCAAAACTTTCTACTGCAGCAATACAGATCGACAAATTGAATGTTGTGATGCACCGAAACTTTGCAGCAGCAACACAGAACAACAACAAAAAGTTTTGTTGCACCAGAACTTTGTAGCAGCAACATAGAAAAACCAACAAAAATCTACGTTGCACCGAAACTTTGCAGCAGCAACACATGACATAAAATAGAAGGCTATGTTACAATGGAACTTTGCAATAGCAACACAAAACATTAAACAAAAAAATGTGTTGTGCTAGAACTTTGTAGCAACAACACAAAACATTAAATAGAAGGTTGCGTTGCACCAAAACTTTGTGGCAACAACCTAGATCAACACATAGAATGTTGTGATGTGCTATAACTTTGCAACAACATCACAAAACAACAATAGAAAGTTGTGTTGCATCGAAACCTTATAGAAGCAACACATAACAACAAACTTAAAGTGCTGATGCACTAGAGCTTTTACAGCCAGATGAATGAAGGAAATACCTAGCCAAAGCTCTAATTTTTGCATGCTTTTTTTTGAAAGGAAAACCATAATGATCATCATAATACAAGCGAGTTTGATACCAATATTGGAACCCGTAAGCCAATTATAAAACATCACATTTATTCTCATTAAATAATATGATTACATCATCTCTCTCAAGAGAGTACATTATACATAAATAACTATACATGAGTGTAATGGCATAGTCATGAATAAGATACATCAACTGATAAAATAAGTGCAAGAGAGAAGATGTCTCCAATAGGTGCTCCAATAGTCCGTACATCAGTCCCCAATGGCAATGGCAATGCCTCCCTACCATTTGGACTCCAGAGAGACCACCCCATCGTGCTCAGAGATAGTCACAAGGCCCACACAAAAATAACAAGGCAAGGGTAACATATGAACAACACTCACATCAGACATGGAGCAAACACATCATACAAAGCATAAGGTCAATGTTACAACATGAAAATGCTCATACAATAACATATTGGGTACTACTCATGACTACTAAGATGCAAGATCAAGAGTGCATATCGGGTGGAGTGTCATCATGTGTGCTTGAAAGGATGACATCATACAAAATCAAGTACACCTATCATACGAACGAGGAGACTCAATCATGCCCAAATCAATGCCTCACTGATGGATAAATCAACACCCCACAAGCAGATAGGCCTTCATGAGTGCATCCATAGAATTTTCAAGTGCTCAAGGCCATGCACAATGACTCATTATCTTATTAGAGTTTTACCCCATTGTATTTAATTAGTTATCACTTGCTTACTATAACTTTGCTACTAGTTTTCCTTGGCAGCCACTTGCAGACCACTCAATAAGGCCACTCTAATGAACTTGACCTAAGCTCATCTTGTTTAACCAAATGAGAAATCCATGGAAAAACATGAGACAATAAAAATCCACTAAAATGCATCATTAAAACCATTTAAAGCAATCAAACAAACATTGTTGTTAAATCATTTAAAACAACTAAAATCCATAATGAAATAGAGGGCATAAAGATTACATACAAATTCAAAGTGCCCAGATTAAAATTCTAAGTTTGACCCAGTTCAGAATTCGATGTTTCAAATTTGAATACACCTTCGATTTTTGAGTTTAGAACCAAAAATGAGGTGTTGTTCTGAAAAATGTCACTTTGCCAAGTTGGGCAAGAAAATATATGAAAATTTAAAGTGCCCAGAATTCAAATCGGATAACGACCCAGTTGAGATATGGGAATTTTTACATGGAATCTAGCTTTATTTCATGTTTGTAACAAGTGGTTTAAGAACAACAATAAAAAAACCTTTTTTCACTAGGTAGGCATAATTTTGACCAAAAATGAAAGTGTTCATACTTAAATTCTAACTTCAACCCAGTTGAGATATGAATTTTTTTACATACAATTGACCTTTATTTTTTATTTTTAACAAGTGGTTAAAGAGAAGTAAATAAAAATGTGTTTGAACAAGCAAGCACAAATTTGACCAAAATTGAAAGTGTCCAGAATTCAAATCTAACAAAGACCTAGTTGAGATATGGGCATTTCTACATGGAATACACCATTATTGTATAAATTTACGACTAAGAACAAGGTATTGTTCAAAAAACATGTTTCAAAAAATTGGGCAAAAAAAGAACGAAAATGAATGAGTCCACAATCATATTTTTCCATCGACCCATTTTAACTTTACTGGAATGCACAAAAATCAGCCATACAAAAAGCTACAAAGCAGCAAATAGAATCCAAAACATCCATTATCCAACCTCCAAGTACTCACAGAATAAAATAGAGGAATAAATCTGCCATAAGGAAATACAAAGAACACCATTCTTAAGCTGAATCACATTTCAAATCACTAGAAATCCAAGGATTCAAGAACCATATAGAAAAATACCTCAATTCTACTCCAAAATGAAAATGAAACAAGGCTCTGTGTATAAGGCATGACTAGATTCCAAAATAAAACAACAAGGAGAAAATGACATGTTGAAAACAACAAATAGTTGCCCACAATTTTCTTCTCCAAAAAGTCTCCATGTTTCTCCTCCCCCCAACTCCGTCATCCAAACCTGGGGTTTCTACTCCTTCCTCCAAAATAGAAAAATTTATTCTCATCCCAAAATAATCATCCCCAAAATGGTTCAAAACAAAGTATATATATCAATGAAAAAGCTGCCCCATTTTCCTTTTTTTTTATATAAATAAATCTTCCTTCCATTTTAATATTCCCAAAACAATAAAAATAAATGAGGTAAAGCATCAAGCTATTAAATCTCTCCAAATTAATTAATTTAAAAAAACACTTCGTATACAACTTTCTCAATTACATATGAAAATAATAATTTAAATCCAATATTAAAATATAGAAGGCTCCCCATACAGATTTCAATAAGATTATAAGAGCTCACAAAAATGAATTAATAAAATCATTTAAAATTACTAAATGAAAATAAATCATTCTCTCAAATGATCAATAAAAATCACTTAAAATAACATATTTAAAATCTCGTGGATAAAACATTTCAAATTTTTGATCAATTGCAAACCATAAAATACTATATTTGAAACCATGAAAAGATGTCATGAAACCACATCATAACACTGACATCCAAAATATATAGCCACATAATAAGACTAACTAAAACCAAGACAAACTACATCAACAAGGCATACTGGTAAACCACATATGACTGAACGGTGCTTCAGATGTTAGCATTAGGTAACCAAATGATATGATAAGATAGGAACACTGTACTAACAGGGTATAGTGGGATAGGGTAGGGGATATTTGGCCTGTGACTACCTCCAATAACCAGTATCCTACAATAAGAGTACACTTAGGCTTGTGAATCTAGGCAGAGTCGATACTCAGTACCTGCATCACTCCAATCAAACATCAAAGTATATGTGCATATAACATATATTATATAGCTAAAGAAACATCAATAATTAGGAAGAGGGTCATGATATCATAAGCCTCTAGGATATGAGTGTTACAAAGTCATCCATTTCCTGTCCATAATCATACAAAAGAATTACTAACTATATATAAATATATAAGCATGTAATCCAACATAAGTTAACTAATCATGATAACCTTTCACTTAGTAAACAATTTCTAATCTCAATATGATAAAATTTCATTTAGAATACCAAATAAAAATCAAAATACTATCTTATCCAAGCTGGGGTTAGAGAGGTGTTACATCCAATGAACTAAAAATTCATATCCATCATTGTATCAAAATTTTGCTTCTTTCTTGCACTAGGACTAATTGACATAGCTCTACCCTTTCCTCTTTCAACCATGTGCCTTGGAGAAATTTTTCCTTCACTTGGTGGATCTTGATGCATCCCAATACCCTATGAAGACTCCCAATGTACATTAAGAACACTTTAGATTGTGTTACCTTCGAGAACCTATGGGGAACACAATGTGTTTTTTCTAAATTCCCTCTAAATATATCTATGTTCCCTGTCACTCATAGAAGGTATAAAGCTGATTGTTTATGATTATCATAGTCTAGTAGGAATGACTTGCTCTGATACCACTGTAATAACCACCCCTAATTTTTTTTATTGTTTGCTAAGTGTAATGTTAATTGCAGATATTTTCTTATTTCACATATTTTCAACACAACATAGCATTTATAGGAAAAATTACAAAGAAGGGAGATAACCATGAAATTTCATTATTTTCACATTTAACCATAAGGCATCATAATGGCAAGTGATAACCAATAATATAAAAAATAATGAGAAATATTTCATACTTGATAAAAAGGAATTTTAGACCTAATAATAGTCATACAAGTGTAACAGATTATTTCAAACTGCACCACATGATAGTTATAATATATGTTAATCAACCACCATGATCTCTCACTAAAGAACTACATGAATTTTGAGAGAATAATATTTTAGGCCTATACATCAACACTAAGTGTCTACAAACTCCCAAAAAATGGCACAATTCCCTAGGAGGGGAAGTTTTCTCCTAAAAATAAATACTCCCTCAAAAAATCCTAATGGGTTCTTGAAATGTGGTGCCTAGATACGAGGAATCCTTTGGAACAATTCTTAGAGTGAAGCTTTATCATTTCCATCCACTGTGAAAAAGTGAATTTCTAGAATTCTGAAAATTATATCAAATCTCTGAAAATAAGTTTAAACACATCCAAACACACACCAAAATTAATCAATGGATCAAAAACACCAAAACCTCTACTCTCAAATTGATGAAAATCATAAGCTCTATGAGTGAAATATGATCCTTGAAGTATAAACACTCTTTTCTAGTTAGGGTGGATCTCTCACCATCCAAACCAACAACTAACAGTTAGGGTTTTCATCCTTAATGTATAGAAATAGTAATCTAGAAGCATTCCAGTATCATCTTATTATTTTCCAAAGTAGAGATAATGAAATGAGAGCCCAAGAGGTGATTATATAGAAGAGGGGAGGAAATAAGGGCAACACAATTTGAATACACATTCCCTCTAAGAAAGACCACACCCCATTCATGAGTTTTTTAATTCCTTATGCCTCCCTCAAGTTTGGAATCCACTTTTGGCGACTAAATATTTTAATTTTAAAAACAACTTTATTCACCTTATTCCTAGGCATGAGACAAGGGGTCATTTTTATGAACACATGACCCTCACTTAAGTTATAAAGTAACATTATAACATAAGTTAAGTTATGGAAAATATAAATATTATTTTAACTACCCTTAGTTCTAACCAACATGTAAACAATAAATATTGCACTACTGGAGAAACAAATGTCAAGACCAATTGCTAAAAAACACTCACTATAAATAACAACTACTAAAAATAGAAAGTGTGCCCAAACACCAAACTGACACAATATGAGATACACTGAAACGTATTATAAATAGTAAGTGCTAAAAATGGCCACTACTATAAATAGTAACCCTTACTAGAAAACACCAAAAACCACTACATATCCCAATATAGGCTTTGTGTCCCCTAACAAACTCCACTTAGCCTACGAGAACCCTAAAATAGGTTAATGGAACTCCCAAACTAATTAGGTACAAGAAGGAGACATTACATTTATAAAATTTCTTATTCCAACCATTGAATAATCCCCTTGCATTGGAAACTATTCCCACACAACCAACTACTAATAATGTTTTAGTTTTTGAATGACAAATACATTTTGACATCCTTTAAGGAAGGGGATGAAAATAGTGTCTGTGAAAAAAAAAATGTCTAATTTAGAGTGTGGATTTTACCAATACATTGCAGATGATTTATGTATTTTCAATGGATAGTAATTTAACATAAAGGAATTTCTAAAAAAGATAAAAAATAATCTTTGATTTAGAAAGAGTATAAATATTATGAGAATGAACCAATGATTCAAGAGATACAACATAATATTTTTTTTTTTAATAGATTTTGGTAGTCGACAACTTCTCCATAGAACTCTATGATCTATGGTTGTTCATTTCTCCCATTTTGAAGATGGTGATGAAATTCAATATGGACTAGGTTAATGTCTCTAGTAATGCATGTTTCAAAATCAATGCACTTGTTTTCAAAGGTGGTCTCAAAAAAGTTCCTACTCTTCCAAATCAATTCACATTAATTTTGTAATAGGAGCTTTGAGATTTACAATTTGGTAAAAGTGTTATGGCTAGGGACTAGATGTACAAATTACAAGCATTAATGATTGGGTTATTTAATTGTTTATTATTTTGTATGTTTTGATACAGTAAGATGTTTCATTTATTTCTTAGTTATTATGTCTGTAGACACTGAAATTTGGTCTAAGCCCCCGACTTCAATTTCTTCATAATTCATATTTTCATAACATGATTAAATAATGTTAATTATTTAATTACTTTCTAAAGTCCTTTCTCATCTATTAATTAAATAACTTTTAACTATTTAATTAGTTCACTTTAACATTTATTCATCTATTAATTAAATAATCTTAATTATTTAATTAATTCACATTGTCTTTATTCTATCCTGATTAATTAAATAAATGTTCTTTATTTAATTACGTCATTAAGTAACTTTACCCTCCTTAAATTAAGTAAATTCTTATTTAATTTATCTTTATCATGTTTTCAATTATAATTAAATAAATGTTTTAATTATTTAATTATTCATTTAACCTTTTCATCACTCAATTAAATAAGTCTTATTTATTTAATTAATCCTTAAATGTTGAATTTTAAATTAAATAAATCATTTAATTCATAAAAATCTATTTTTAACACATTCCTCTATATTTAGATAATTGTTTAAGTTATTTAAGTATTCACTCTCACTTGGCTTGAGATCAATTTAAATCAATCAGTTATCTTTTGATTCAATATTTGATCGTCTCTATGAAGAGACTCTCTCTCATAACCAGTCAGTTATCTAGTTAAGAATCTTTTGCATGTAGATATTTATTAATTAAATTTATTTATTTAATTAATTAATTCATGTGTGTATTTGAACAAATTGTTGTCTTTATTCTATCTTTATCATTTGCATTCAAACATTATTCTTCTATTTTCGAATATTTTCAACCAGAGATTAAATCATTTATTTATTCTTGATCTCCATTCTTAGGTTTTATCACTCATGTTCTAACTGACACAAATCTTACATTGCATGACATTCATCAATTCTGATCATTGATCTCTCTTTTGAATATAATTCGATCATTCGAAAACCAATTTTCTATAAATTGACGTGACCTTTGTCATTATTCCTCCTCTTGAAATTGATATACTTTTGGAAGAAACTTGTTAATCTTCGATATTTTGTTATAATCACATACATCAAGGCTATACTTGCACACATATTGAAAATCTAAGGGAAAGATTATTATCATGGCGAAATGGAGAAGGACAACATAGATAATTCATGGAGCTACATCGATCTTTGGTGAGATTGCTCATATTTTAGTTATTTCCTTTGTGCTTTGTTGTTTAGTGTAGGTTAGTTTGATTTGTATATGCTTTAACAAGTTTCTTTCCAATATTTCTCCTATGTTACATTTGGTGAACCCAATGTGAAAAAATGATCTTCACAAATCCGTTGACGCTTTTTTGATTTTTGCAAGTATCTTATGGAATGATGCAAAGGACATTCTGAAATGCATTTGAAAAATTCTAATGCATATGTGATTTATCGAGCCACAACTAATTGATTAAATTGTGTAACACATCTGACAAATCAAATGACACATTTGACTGGTGAATTTTTAAAGTTCAATTTTTGATTTACAAATTTCTTTTGTGTTTTTATTTTAGCTAATGTTTGGTTTGTAGTGTGTGTTTATGGAGTTAACATAGTGTTTGTAGAATGTAAGCGTAGAAGAAATTTTTTTGAAACCCCTCTTGCAGGATGACTGCCAAAGATATAAATTGCAAAACTACTAATGAATGTTCTATAGGACAAGAGTTGAAGACCTTTTTTTGAAATAGACTGTTTGGTAGATTAGCAAATTGTCATTCAAATTAAAATTTACCACTATTTATTATGTTTGGTGTGAAACCACATTTTTGTTATTACCCTCATGATTCAGTATGTAGTATCCCTCCGTTTTGTTTCTTGTTCAAGTTGCTTTATGCTAGGTTTGGTTGTAGTTACTTTGATATTGGATAAATTTTGTTATGATGTTTTGATCGCTACTATCGAGTGACAACTATTATTGTGGGATGTAGTTATCTGATTATTGTTTCACATGCATTATGGATTAATGATGTTGTAGAGTTAACATGAGATGTTATTATGAGATTACTGGATTATGATGGAAGTGTCAGTTTCGATGAGTGTATTGGTGAAGAGGATGGTTTTGCATCACTCGCTTGCGAGCGCCCTACGAATCCGTAATTTCTTCTTCACGGTGTGTATTATATGCTGGATATATTGTATGATGTTGTTTACTTATTTTTTTCAGGATTGTAGGTACACGACATCGACTCCACCTGGTTTCACAGGTGTGAGCATGTCGATCCAACAGTTAAGTTGAACGAGAGATAGTAGCTAGGTAACATGTGTCAAGTTTACACCCTAGCCTTAGTGTGTCATCAGTCGTGTGTGTCGAGTCATTGTCTGTCTTGTTTTAATGTTATTTAATTTTGAAGGATTCTTGATTTGGAAATAGATATTTAGAATAATTGCATTTAAATCATGTTGATGGTTATTTAATTTAAATAATGCAATGTGGATAAAAGTTTATATTTAAATTAATTAATTAAATTTATTTAATTAATTAAATTTAATTTTAAATTTAATTTATTTAATTAATTAAATTTAATTTATTTAATTAATTAAATTTAATTTATTTAATTTATTTAATTAATTAAATTTAATTTATTTAATTAATTAAAATTTAATAAGGGGGTTGAATTTATTATAAAAATTAATTAATTAAATGTGTGCAAGAGAATGAAAGGAAATAAAAGAATTAAAATTAATTTTGGAATTTAATTTCAACGGTGGGAATTAAATTAGAAATTGTAATTAAATGTTTATTTGAAATTAGTTGCAACTTTGGAAATTAATTTATTATTTGAAATTGCATTTTAAATTGAAAGTGGGTTTTCGAAAATTGAAATTGAAATTGAAATATCTAATTTGCATGTAATGTGAATTAGGGTTGTATTAGGTATTTTTGTTTTATAATGAATGCATGTTTTAATTTTAGGGCAGGGAAAAAGTTTTAGAAAAACATACATTTTTACAGTAGAAAAGAAATTTTGGAAAATTGCACAAGAAGGATTTGAAGAAAGTTTTGATGGTAGAATTGATTGAAGGAAAGATTCTTTGCATTTTTTGGGTTTTGGATTGGATTCATTAGAGGATTGAAGAAAATTCAGGAAAATCTTTGGAGGAGGCTTGCATCAGAAATTCATCTCTTCCTGTAGCTTCTTGTACCAGGTTTTCCTCTTTGTATTTTATTGTTCTTGATTGTTTTTTTTTAAATAGTAGTGATTAAAGATTTGTTTGTTAAATCTGTTTTAAAAAACAAATTTGGTATTAGAAGAAAAGAATTAAATAAATTTACAGCCTTTGCTTGTGAAAATTATTGAGTGAAAATTGTGAAAACCTCAGTTGAATTTAAATTATTTGGGGAAATCGATTATGCTGTTATTGAAATCAAATATAGAGATTGAACAATGCATTTAGAATGTTTTTAGAAAATGAAACCCTCTATTTATTATTATAAATCAGATTTTAAAATCCGTAGGGTAGTTATATTTTTCATGGTAAAATGGTCTGGTTACGTCGCATATAACTCCAATTACACAAATTGGGTTGTCAAGAAATTTAAAGGGTTTTTGCACCTTGAAATTTTCTTATTTTGTCAAAAAATCGCAAATACCTAGATCGTAATATTTGAGTTATGCTTGAAACACGAGACTGTTGTTAAGTTATTTTCCCATGGCTGCTTTGATAATAAAATAATAATAATTGATATTTATAAATATTAATATTTTATGTATCGTTATTATAATATTAAAATATTATTTAATAATATTTTATATTATAATTTATAATATTAAAGTATTATATTTATTTATATTATTTTAAATAAAATTTGTATATTAGATTAGTGGAATTAAAATTATAAACATATGGGGAAATTATTGTTTATTTTAAAATGGCATGTTAAAGTTTAATTGAAGGAGTTAAATATTTGATTTAAAAAATGCATAATTTAAAATTTAATTGTGGAATTTAAATTCATTTGTAAAAGGTCTAATTATTAATTTGATTTAATTGA
Organism: Sequoiadendron giganteum; assembly: GCA_007115665.2. NCBI lineage: Eukaryota > Viridiplantae > Streptophyta > Pinopsida > Cupressales > Cupressaceae > Sequoiadendron > Sequoiadendron giganteum. The sequence goes on along the minus strand of CM021107.1, from coordinate 551,403,987 downwards.
AAAAATATATATATAATATTAGGTTATATTCCAAATATTGATCGTATTTTAACACAATAAGTTATGGAAGAGACCAAATGTTAATTTGATTAATTTTATAATGATTTAATTTGCAAGGGAAATTGGTTATTTAATTTAAAATGAAATGTTTTGAGTTATAGTTGAAAATACTTATTTTGTTAAGAACAATTAGAGAATAAAATATTAGTGTAATTTCTCCCCTATCTGAAAAGATGAATTCTTAATTCAGTTTTATCGATATAATGAATTACGTAATGAAATGAGAAATGGATTTAGAGTATCCAAATGTAGTTTCTTCTATTGCCTTCAATAATTATGTCTTTCGTGTTTATGCTTTGAGAATGGGTTGAATACTTGTTAGTTTATAAGTCTTCCAGATGGTCTGTTGTTTGTGAGGGTTGTCGTTGTGATGTCAACCTGTTGTGAATTCTCTTGGTAGTGCATGGGATCATGTTGTTTTAAAAGTAAATTCAAGAATTGATTATTATGAAGAGACAATTAATTATTTTAATTTAATCATTTTCTATTTGAACAATTTATTTGTTGAGAATGTATATTTTAATGTTTGAATAAATGGATGTATGTAATAAAAGTTTGGAAAGGGAATCTTTTAGATGAGATTAACATAGGGTGTTGTTGGAAAACTAGAAGAAATATATGGTTGGGTTAGGAAATTGAAAAGAATTATTGCAGAAGATTCATGTTAATTTTAAAGGAAAACAATGGATTCGACTTAAATTATTTGAACTAGTCTATCTTTTATTATAAAGACACTTATTTAGTTTTTTTTCAATTAATTTTGAAAGGGCAATAGTTATTATGTTTTATTTCCATAGAACAAATTAATCGTTGTGATTGGAATATTAAAGAATCTATATAATTGAGTTTATTAATATATATGTTTGGTGTATATATAATATGGAACATATAAAAATATGTTAAGGGTAAATTCATTATCCTATTTCGTTTTAATAAGATGTATGCAATATATTATTGAATAGAGATTTAAAATGGATTGATTAGTATATATGGGTAAGTGGATAGAGAAACGATATTTTATTATATTAAAGAGATCGCATGTTCTAAATAGGAAATTGAATAGAGATTTAAAATGGATTGATTAGTGTATATGGGTAAATGGGTAGAGAAATGATATTTTATTATATTAAAGTGATTGCATATTCTAAATAGGAAATTGAATGAAATGTAAGATTTGGTTAAGAAATGGAAAGAGTTTACATGCATGGATTTGTGTCGATTTAAAAGTAAATTAAGAAGTTGTTTTATTGATGAGGCAATCAATTATGTTATTTATTAATTTCTATTTAGATTAATTGAATCATTGTGATTGGATTATGAAAGAGATATAGATTTAGTATATCCAAAAGTAGTATCTTCCTCATGATTATCTTAAAGGATTTAATTCTCTGTATTCAGTAAAGGGAAGTAACTTTAATTGTTTTAGATTTCCAATAACGAAAGGGGAAATAGGGGTTATGATTATTTTAGATGATCTAGTTATCGTGTCTTTGACTTTGTCAACACTACCTATTGAATGAGTATGGATTCAGGAAATCCAAATATTAGATTTGATTAATGACTTGAATGCTTTTGTTGCTATGTCGTCAAGTTGCATTGTTGGTTTTGGGAATTAGTGTTAGTCCTAAATTATAAGTCTTCCAGAAGAACTTAGATGATAAGGGTTGTTGAATCTTTATGTCATCCAATTGTTTTCCCTTGGGTAGTGCATGGCGTCTTTTCAATTTACTCGGTTTCCTTGAATGGGGATCTTTTGTACCTCCTGTGAAAGGGGTGGACTATGTGATTGTTACCTCCAAGATGTTTGTAGTGAGTTCTATCTTTTGTTTCCTCATTTTTTTGGAGTGGATTATGATGCCTAGTTGATATGCACTTGTGTTTCCCTTGGTGGATTGTTTGTGTGTGTGTTGTTGAATAGAAGAGTGGCTTTTGTTAGGGGCCGGAGCCCAAAGTGGTAAATCGGGTAACCTTCAGAAGTGAGTTAATCAAGTGATAATTAAATTAATGTACTTAGATGATTAGGATGTAGTTCACACTAATCAAGATAATTTAATCCTCACTCATAGACACAAGGGCTCGTATAGACTTGGGATGAGTGAGAAGGTCTGGAATGGCATAGTCATTTATCTTGTCAGTACAAGAAGTAATTGATGCCGCATGAGTGAGTATGAGTGCCAGGATTTGGTTGAGGCCACCAGGATTATCGGAGCCTATGAAGGATGCCCAGAGGAGATCTCATGACTACTATGTGATGACACTCTATCTAGGACAACTGTTGTTAATTGTTTTATGTGTATAGTTCTGTGAACATACTTGATTAATATCATGTTTGGAAGCAATGTGACCTATGTCAGTGATGTTGGAGTTGTACTTGACTTGTACTTGTATGGTGATTGAGTTGTACTTGTTAGTTCATTTGCTTCGTTATATCAGTAAGAGTCGGTATGAGTCTGCCTTTGGTTAGTGGTTGTAGATATTTGTCCATGTTACCTTATTACTATCTTCTGGCATGGGGGGTGGGCCTTCGGGTACCACTTGGTTGGGTGGAACATGCACCAAAACCGTTGGGTCCCCATCTATCTTCAGTACTTGGTGGCGAGACATCCAGATGGACGGCTCGAGTTCTTGTTTTATTCTTGCTTTGTAATATTTCAGTTTGTATAAGTTATTTTATCCCTCTTATGTTTATGAGGTGAAATTCTATAATTGTAATACTTTTGTATTATTGTCGCATTCTGGGAATGAGTGATGTAACTATTGGACTAAGATAATGATAATGAGATTGTATCTTGGTTGATTATCTTGTTATGTTATGTGGTATTCTTCTGATGTATGATGTTTAATTCATAAAGTTAATAATGCTATGGTTATATGTTATGTATGTGTGGGTTTAAGTAATCCTAACCTTGTAGCCTTAGAGGTTGTTGTTAATTAGTAAGTGAATGTGTATGTTAAATGCACTTTATAAAAAAAAAATTGGTTCGCTTAAGACGTTAATTGCAACTTCCTTTAAGGTTACTTGGTGGGGCATTACACACTATATCAAAGTAACCTCTCCCCTTGCGAATTCATGCAATCCTAGGTGCAAGAGAATCGGTTCCCGATGCTAGAAATTGTGCTTGCCTTGGTGGGAAAAAGTACTCACCCCAAGGCATCTCAGACCGGTAGCACACTAGATGCCAAGCGACTTCTAGGTGGTATATAAAAGTGGGTTCTTGGGGAAAGATCAAGAATCATGAGTATTGTTCCAATGAGAAGGGAAACAATGATCTCTCCCCACATGGATGATACCCCATGAATGGAATGGCCATATTAAAAACAATTGTTGTAGTAAAGCCAAAATCCCTATCTATTTATTGGTGCAACAAGTCAGATCGGTAAAGCCATCTCACTTTCTTATGGTTCATTGTAGAGATGAGAAGTATGTCATGGGAGTTTCATGGGTACTATAGCTTGGCTTCCCCAAGAAGTGTGTTCTATGGAGGGGAGCCAGTGGGGTCAAGCTACTAGTCATCCGCCTTGAATAAGCATAGCTACAGAAACCCAAGTGAGAACTCAAAAAATATTGTCCATCACAGCCTTAGGATTGTACTTGTTTTCATGGCCGCCAAATTGAAAATAAATTGTCTTCTGATTGTTTTCTTTATTTTCCAAAACTTGGTCACGAAACAGAGTCAGTTTACATTGTCGTTCATTGGAAAATTACAACAGTTCACCAAAAAACTGTAATTGTAAAATAGAGTCTCACTTGATCATGAAAAAAATGCATATGCCTTTAAAGTTAAATCTGTTACAAATATTGTTGCGTCTGTTAGCAACTAGTCTAGTCTGCATATCTAGGATTTGAGTTGATTCACATCCATTTAATTTTGAGTTGCATCTGCCAGAATAGCTCGCATCTACTTAGTATAAAATCACATCTGATTTACTAGTCATGCATGTCATAAATGTTTTACTGGAAACCCACAAATGATACCTTATGTGACGCATTTGAATAGGTGAGTCACATGTGCATTCTAGAATGATGGATATGCCCCTTGTCACAAAAACTTTCCCAGTCCATAAAGCCTTGAAAAATCACATTTGATCAGTTCTAAGTCACAATCAATATCCCTAGTCGCATTTGCTGAAAATAAAACCACATCTATTTGATACTTGAGTATGAATTTACTAGAAAAATGCAATAGGGAAAGAAAACCGCGACTGTAAAATTCTGCAATGCATCTGCCTGAGTATTAGAAAACCATAATTTACTGTCACAGACCAAGAAGAAATAGTCAAACTAGTATCAAACTTATCCTTTTCCACTGATTCTTGGACAAAAACTAGAAAGTTTGCTCAAAATTTGCATGATTACATCTTTTGGAATCATTTAGTCCTAGAAATAGGTACCCTAGTTGTAGGTTTTACTTTCATCTTAGGAGTCTTATTTTCCTTTAGGAAGATCATCATTTACAAATTTGAAGGTAGCAACCTTTCATGTTTTGGGAAAACCCCTGCTTCAACAAATAGTGTCAGTGAACCTAGTCAATTGTCAATGATATCTTTTTGTACTACTTGTGAATCCTTCCAGCTCATCAGTCTAGTTTGGGAGTTCGCCTTATATTTTTCTCCTAGTCCTACATAGGTTCCTTGACAAAACTAAATTGTAGCCTTGGTTAACCTATAGGTGGTAGGTAACCTCCTCTTAGAATCATTTAGAATTGATTGCCTTAGAAGTTTTCTTAGACTTTTTCATACTTAGACACTATTATCATAGCATAGCGTCATTATAGACAAATCCTTATTTTCCAAAAATAACCAAAAAAATTAGCAGCATTCATATCTTATATCTAGAAAATCCCCAAAACATAGACTAGATCATATCATTTCCAGACATAATTTTGCATCCCCCACTTTGAGAAAAAAAATTTATGGTCGAAACAAGGTCTAAAAATAAACGTAGAGAAATGGTTGATCCACATGACTTCATCAATCCATTCTTGAACTTACCTCCAAGGAAATCATCTAGACCTCATCAATCCATGTTAGAAAAAATTGTCACTAGAGACACACATAGAAAAATTTATGTAGAATATGTAGACATTGTTGTTCAAGATCCTAAATTTGTATCTTTTATGGATGAGTGTTTGAAAAAATATCTTCAAAGATATCTAGAAAATTTTCTAGTAGAAGGTGCCACACTACCACTAAGATTTGATGTTCACACCTTAAAAACATCTACTCAACCAACACAAATCATGACATCGAGTGTCTCCATTCCTCAAATTACTGCAACAATACCAACTAGCATACCTACTCAACCAACTTACATCATAAACACAACTCCATTTGGTACAACACAAGGCCTAGGGTGATCCCACAATAGTGGTTTACAATTTTTGGCCAAAATGGACCCTGAAATTATTATTTTTAACTAAATCTTCACATTCAAGCACCTATAGAGGTTAAACCATGAGGAATTTGAAGATGGTGCAAAATAGAGTATCATACATTTTGTCTATAGATTCTAAAAATATTTTTTTCAAAAGTTTTGGAATCAGATTGCACTTCTTTTTCCATCTCCCATGAAAACTAGTTTTTTTCATAGAACAACATTTTTAAAAATTGATGCTCATCGTATACAACACATTTTTTTTTGTATGAAGGATAAAATTCTATTTTTTTCTAATTTAGATTTGTAACTACGCTATCTAGCACTTTCATCTGGTCTCATACTTTTTTATTGAATATTTTTTCCTTAATCAAGTTTTGAAGTCAAACCAATCGCAATTCAAACATAGGTGGACTGTATACAACATAGCTTTTTTTTATGTATCAAAATTCAATTTTTTTTTTAAATGGATTAAGAACATCAATACCCAGCATGAACATATTTTTAAAAAAAATATTTTGATAATCTGCTATTTTTCCACATGTGCAAAAAAAAGAGCTTGATTTTTGGTGAAAACCTATGTTTAATAAAACTGAAAAAGAACATACATAATAAAACCAAAACATATTAAAATTATATTTGTTGGATAGCTCATTCTAAAGACTATGATCTTCTAGTTGGGTCTGTGAAGTCTCCTCCATTTTCATTCTCAACTTGAGCTTCGAAGGGTAGAAATTTGTTAAAATTTGGTGGAAGAGGGGGAGAAGGGAAAAAAAGGAAACGAACCCCCCTTCACTTGAAAGGGTGAAGGGGGTTCGTTCGAAGGGGGGTTTGCATGAACCTCCATTTTTTTTAATTTTCCATTCATAGGGTTCGAGTCAACCCACCATGCAAAAAGGGGTTCACTCAAACTAGGGGTTCGACCGAACCCCTCTTTTGGGTTCGTTGAACCCCCTAGTTCGAGTGAACCCTTTAAAGCATGAAATTTTGAATGTGTGAGATTTTTACAAATTTCCTTCCTCATCAAAATTGTAAACCACTATTATGGGTTTACCCCCTAACATTCACTATGGGAGCATCCTCATCGAACCCTTTTGATAAAAACACTGCAGGTAAAAGAGCCAAAGTTGGCATGAACACAACACGAGCTATACCCCATATTTCCATTCCACACATAGGGGCTATGCAAATAGGCCATATTCCTACATCAAATCAGAATATTCAAACATGACATATACCCTCACCAAATCACAATCCATCACAAAATACTACATTTTAGAACACTTACATCAATCCTATTAATGCAGCCAACATGTCTTTAACACAAGTCTGAAAAATCAAATGCAAGCTCTCTAATAGAAAATGGACACCATTTCAATGTATGGAAAATGAACCATCTCATCGCAAGATTTATGTCCATGTCCCTTTGACAAAGTGTTATACATGACACCCTTCCCACATAGATACATTATACCAAATTTGACTAAGTATAATGGGAAGAGGAATCATTTGGAACACATCAAAGAAATTTTCCACAACATGCATGGACATATCATATGATCCTACATACCTTATGAGACTCTTTCTGTGAACCCTTGTTGAGATAGCATTGGAATGGTTCTCTAAACTTGCGTACAACATAAAATCATGGGGTGAAGTAGCTGAGAAGTTTTTGGAACACTTTTCCTTCAATATAGACAATGAAATCATGATAGCTACCTTGTGTCATACCATGCAAGAAGACATAGAAAATTTCACCACCTTTTTCTAGAGATGGAGAAGTTTAGCTAGATGATGTCTAGTTTAGATACCAGAGAAACAAAAAGTCACAATATTCCTTAAAAATCTTCATCCAAAACTGAGAAGTGAATTAAGAGAACATTGTTGTACCCCTTTTCTAGACTTGGTGCAAAAAGGCATTATACTTGAGAAATCCCTCATTGAAAAAGGAGAAATTGAGACACCAAGTAGAAATCTAGTCATTCAACACAAAAACACTTCCAACGATAGAAACAAATTTTGGTCGAGAAAAAAAAATGTAACTAATGATGGTGTTGTTGATGCTAGGACCCTACATACAAGACCTAAAATATTGCTTAGAGGTGACAATCCCTCTCATGACATGTCCTGAAATGCTGACCAAACCAAAAAAATTATCCAAAATGCACAACAACAATGACCACATAGGAGATTTCCAAAACATGAGTTTAGCCCTTTAGGGGAACCAATTGAGACAATTTTCAAAGAACTAATTAAAAATAAACACATACAACCTCTGGAGCCAAAATAGTATGATCCTGGATAGTTTAAAACTTCATGGTGTGATGAAAACACCTTTTGTGTTTACTATAAGACTAAGGGACATAACCTACAACAATGTCGAAAATTGAAGAACATCATACAAGAGTTTTTTGAAGACAAAACCATAGAAGTCAATAGGAAAAAACATACCAAAAATAGTGACCACAAGGTCTTCACAGCTCCATTACATGACCATGGGAAAGGAAAGGCATCTAGTTCATGAACTAAGACTAATAACTTAGACAATTATGCCAATGTTAAGTATGATTATAAACCAAGTACAATCATCAATCATATCCGAGCTGCTAACAAAAATATCCATACCATTACCATAGAGAAGCATCCCGAATGTGTTTTCATTACATGCAAAACTAAGATAATCCTTCGAGGTCCTTCATAAAATCCATAGCCATAGTATTCCAAGCCTAATTATAATTTACTTGATCAATTGGGGAAGACCCTCACACAAATATCCATCTTGGAGTTGTTAACCCTATCACCAAAACATCAAGCCATTCTTGATAAAGCCTTGCAAAGAACAACAGTCCCCACCAACTTAGATGTCAATTGTTTCAAAGAGATGGTAGGGTACTTAACCAATTTACATCAAGCCACCTTCTCTCAGTAGGATTATTCAACTAAGAAGACTATAGAGAAGGGGGATTCGCTACTCATGAGTACTCTTCAATCAGAGACCCTCATGGCATGAACTACCCTAAACTACCTCAAATGACAATGGTGGGAGTTCTAGAATACAAAAGAGTGGGTCACAAATATTCTCTAGAAAAAATGACAAGCTCTCAAAAAAGGACATCGACGTAGAATATAGATGACAGTGTGACACCTTGGCATCCCTGAGGCACGCTGACATCTCGTACAGACCAAAAAGTAGGTTTACCTCAGAAAACAAATAAGTGACTCCAACAAACCAATTACTAAGAACTTACCAAAAGTGATAAATAAATAGAATGTAAAATAACTGAAATAGAGTGAAATAGAAGTGAAGTAGATAAGAAGAAGGAGAAGAAGGGAAAATAAATGCTTACAAATGTGTGATTGATGAAGCATATAACACGTGAATGTCCTCAATACCTACACACACAAGAGAGAGAGAGAGAGAGAGAGAGAGAATGTTGGGGTTGTATAGGAGTTTTCCTCAATCAAATCCCCATTTTGGTGTTCCCACCTCCATGGATAGCTAGATAGATAGAAAAGTAGGAAATGAAGTAAAGAACACAAAATCACTACAAAATTTTTTTATGCTACTCAACCAAATAATAGAGGAGAGGAGTGAAATCTTACAACCTCCACCAAAAGTGCTCAAGGCTAGTTGGGGGAGAAAATGAGAGGAACTCAAGCCTTAGCTGCAATGGTGTTTCGTTCCACACTTGCTCCACTAAAGTGATGGAGTGTTGATGTTGTTGGTATGAAGTGTAAAGTGTTGCTACAAATCTTTGTGGATGGATTGGAGAAGCTTCTTGGAGCTTGTGAAGAGATTGTAGAAGGAAGAGGAGAGTCTCAAGATGCTCAAGAGATCAACCAACCATGAAATAAATGAAGGGAGATCTAGAAAGGATGGAGAGGTCCAAAGATGGTGAAGAGATCAAAATGGATGATGGAAGAGTGAATATGAAGGAAAGAGGGAATAAAACAGCTATCTTCAAGTTGGTTGACCGAAGAGGGCATTACAAGTTGACTCCCAATGGGATGTGTAATGCCTCTGCAGGCTCCAAACGCGGGAATTTGTCAGGGACGTTAGCTCACTGCATAGACTTCTACACACTGTGTAGGTGTCTCCAATAGAAATGCTTCCACCAACACACAAAGCAGGCACCAAGTTGTTGGTATGTGGTGACTAATCATTCTATACTATACAGTCTTCATGTAGCCCCCGAGAAAAATTTTTGTCTTGCTTTTTCGCAAAATTATTGAAAAAGGGAAAAATCACAAAAGGGGAAAAATCCCCGATTTTGTATAACCCTAATTTATAAAGGGTTTAGGATAGAGTTACGGTATTATAAGAAACAAGTGATTATTTGTGATATTGTAATAGGGTTTTGCACTGGTTAATAATATCATTGGATGGCTGCGGTTTGGTGGATGTAGCCCACATTGGGTGAACCACGTTAAATTCTCTATGTTAATTTTATGTGTGATTTTATTTCTGGTTTATTTGATAAAATATGCATTTACCTTTTAGATATCTTCCTTTGAAATCCTAACAAGTGGTATCAGAGCGGGTTGTTTTTGATTATCATTTGCAGGAAAGTCTCACAGTTGAGTGGGAGTCTCACGGTTAAGTGGGAGCAATGGTAGACTAGGGTAAGATGAAGGTTGATAAGTTCAATGGGCAGAACTATTAGTTATGGAAGATGTAGATGGAGGACTATCTCTATCAGAAGGATTTATGGCGACCATTGGAAGGGAAAACCAAGAAACCCACAACAATGACGGATGAGGACTGGGATATTTTGGACAGAAAGGCACTTGGAAGTATTCGCTTATGCCTGGCACAATCGGTGGCATTCAATATCATAACAACAAAGACAACTCTAGAGTTGATGGAAACCCTAGCAAAGTTGTATGAAAAGCCTTCTGCTTCAAATAAGGTATTTCTTATGAAGCGTTTATTTAATATGAAAATGGTAGAAGGTGGTTTAGTTACTGATCATTTAAATGAGTTCAATACAGTTACCAGTCAATTAACTTCTATAAAAGTAAACTTTGATGAAGAAGTTAGGGCTATTTTGATTCTGTGTTCTTTGCCTGAAAGCTGGAATAGCTTGGTAATGGCTGTTAGCAATTCTGTTTTTGGTTCAAATACATTTCAATTTGATGATGTTGTTGGTGTTATTTTGAGCGAGGAAATTCGTAGGAAAAGCTCAGGTGGAACATCCACATCAGGTAGTGTTTTGAATGCAGAAAGCAGGGGCAGAACAAACGAGAGATGAAACAATTTTGGGAGTCATGGGAAGTCACGAGGAAAATCAAAGGACAAAAGGTCCCAATCTAGAGACAAGAGGGATTGCTGGTACTGTGGTAAGCCAGGGCATGTAAAGAAAGATTGTTGGTCTCGGAAAAATAAAGAAGGAGACAAACAGGAAGGAAATAAAGTGGCAAATGTGGTAAGTAATAAATCTGATGAGGATGCCTTGATTCTTTCTCTTGACAATGCTGATGATTCTTGGGTGTTAGATTCGGGGGCTTCATTTCATGCTACGCCCCATAGAAATTATTTTCTTGCTTATGTCCAAGGGGATTTTGGGCTAGTTTATTTGGGAGATAATGAACCCTGTCAGATTGTTGGAAAGGGAAGAATCAAGATCAAGTTGCAGAATGGGAATCATTGGCTACTACATGAGGTAAGGCACGTTCCAAAGCTAAAAAGAAATTTAAGTTCTGCAAGGCAACTAGATGATGAAGGTTGTGTTGTTACATTTAGTGATAAAAATTGGAAGGTTACAAAAGGTGCCTTAGTAGTAGCAAAAGGTGTGAAATTAGGCACCTTATATCTTTGTATAGGTCATACTGTTCCTTCTACTTTAGCTATTGTAGATAAAAATCAATGTTCAGGAACAGTTGTTGCAGTTCAGCAAGAAGAAAATCAGATAGTTCCTGCGAATTCTGAATCAGCACTATGGCATAACAGACTTGGGCATATGAGTTCAAAAGGTATGAAAGTACTTCATTCAAAGAATGTTTTACCAGGTCTAAAATGTGTTAATATGGATTTCTGTGAAAGTTGTGTTTATGGAAAATAAAAGAGAGTTAGTTTTCTCAAGGATGGGAAACAAAAGAAAGATGAGAAATTGGAGCTTGTGCATACAGATGTATGGGGACCAGCTCAAGTATTTTCTCTCGATGGCTCTCATTATTATGTCACATTCATTGATGATGCAACTAGGAAGGTATGGATTTATTTCATTAGGCATAAATCTGATGTATTTGAAACTTTTTAAAAATGGACAAGCTTGGTTGAGAATGAGAAAGGTAAAAAGTTGAAATGTCTCATATCTGATAATGGTGGTGAGTATTGCAGCAAAGAGTTTGAAGATTAGTGTTCCTCTAATGGTATTCGTAGGCAGAAAACGGTTCCAACAACTCCATTGGAAAATGGAGTGGCCGAGCGTATGAATAGAACAATAATGGAGCATGCACGAACTATGAGATTGCATGCTAGGTTGCCTTTAAACATGTGGGTAGAGGCTGTAAATACTGTTGTTTATTTAATTAATAGAGGTCCATCTAATCCTTTGGGTTGTGGTATTCCAGAGGAAGCATGGAAAGGTAAGAAGGTGAGTTATTATTTTCTGAAAACCTTCGGTTGTGAAGCATTTGCACATATAGATTCTGAAAATAGAACCAAGCTTGATGCAAAATCAAGGAAATCTATATTTGTTGGATATGACATTTATTTATTTGGTTATAGGCTTTGGGATTTTGAAAATAAGAAAATTGTGAGAAGCAGGGATGTCATATTCAATGAGAAAGTGTTGTACAAAGATCTATTGCAGCAGCATGAGAAGAAAGAATAGGATTATGCAGTGCTGGATGATATTACAAACAACAATGTTCCAGTGGTTCCTCATGGTCCGCAACAACAACAACAAGAAATACCACAAACTCCAGTGAATGTTAGGAGATCTTCAAGGTTAAGTAGACCTCCAGAAAGATTTTCTCCCTCTTTGTACTCTATTTTATTAACTGATGCTGGTGAACCAGAATGTTATCATGAAGCTATGCAGGTGGATACCAAGAATCAGTGGGAGCATGGAATGGAAGAAGAAATGGACTCCTTGCTAAAAAATCAAACTTGGGAATTATGCAAGTTGCCTACAGGTAAAAAGGCTTTAGCAAAAAAATGGGTTTATAAGATGAAAGAGGAGGATGGAGGTAAGAGAAGATTTAAATCCAGATTAGTTGTAAAGGGATTTGCACAGAAACAGGGTATTGATTTTGATGAAATATTTTCTCCAGTTGTTAAAATGACCTCTATTCGTACTGTGTTAAGTATTGTGGCTGTTGAAGATTTGCATTTAGAACAACTTGATGTTAAAACTGCCTTTCTCCATGGTGATTTGGAAGAGGAAATTTATATGGAACAGCCACAAGGATTTGAGGTCAAAGGTAAGGAGAAACTAGTGTGCAGATTGAAAAAAAGCTTATATGGCTTGAAGCAAGCACCTTGACAATGGTATCTTAAATTTGATAGTATTATGGCTGAGCAAGGTTACAATAGGTGTAATTCAGACCATTGTGTTTATTTTAAGATGCTAGGTGAAGATAGCTACATTAATTTATGTTTATATGTTGATGATATGCTTGTAGTGGGGTCTAACATGGATCACATAAAGGAGTTAAAACAACAGTTAGCAAATTCATTTGCTATGAAGGATTTGGGGGCAGCAAAACAAATCCTTGGTATGAAGATTGCAAGAGATAGGAAAAATAGGAAATTGTTTTTATCTCAGGTTGATTATGTTAAAAAGGTGTTGCAGAGATTTCATATGGAAAATGCAAAAGCTATCAGCACACCTTTGCCCAGTCATATAAAATTGACTAAGGATATGTGTCCAAAGACATAAGAGGAGGAAGAAAAAATGTCCAAGGTACCATATGCTTTAGCTGTAGGTAGTTTAATGTATGCCATGGTATGCACGAGACCAGATATTGCACATGATGTAGGAGTTGTTAGCCGGTATATGAGTAATCTAGGAATTGAGCATTGGAATGCAGTGAAATGGATTCTCAGGTATTTGAGAGGTACACCAGATAAACATTTATGTTTTGAGGGCTCTAATACAGATTTAAAAGGCTATGTTGACTTAGATCTGGTAGGGGATATTGATACCAAGCGAAGTACCATAGGTTATGTATTTACCGTTTGTGGGACAGTAGTAAAATGGATATCTCGATTGCAAAAGGTGGTTGCTTTATCCACCACAGAGGCAAAGTATGTGGCTACAATAGAGGCAGGAAAAGAGATGATATGGATGCAACTTTTCATGGAAGAGTTGGAAAAAAAATAGGCTGGAAGTTACTTATTTACAGACAACCAGAGTGCTATACATCTTGCAAAGAATTCTGCCTTGCACTCTAAAACCAAACACATACAGTTGAGGTATCATTTCACTCGGTCAGTGATGGAGGATGGACAGGTAAAGTTGGCAAAGATACATACAGATGTAAATCCATTGGATATGTTTACTAAGGTGGTGATAAGGGAGAAGCTGAGCTCCTCTTCAGCTTCAGTTGGACTTCAAGGTTGAATTAAAGTATAAGAAGGTAGCAGGGTCCAAGGTGCTTATTTCCAATTGGAGCTATAAGTGCAGCGGTGTCGTCCAGGTTCCGTCTCCAAGTGGGAGATTGTTTAGGAATGGAGCCTGATCAGTCTCCAAGTGGGAGATTGTTGGTATGTGGCGACTGATCATTCTATACTATACACTCTTCATGTATCCTTGCGATTGAAAAAGGGAAAAATCACAAAAAGGGAAAAATCCCCGATTTTGTATAACCTTAATTTGTAAAGGGTTTAGGATAGAGTTACAGTATTATAAGAAACAAGTGATTATTCACGATATTGTAATAGGGTTTTGCACTGGTTAATAATATCATTGGATGGCTGCGGTTTGGTGGATGTAGCCCACATTGGGTGAACCACATTAAATTCTCTGTGTTAATTTTATGTGTGATTTTATTTCTGGTTTATTTGATAAAATCTGTGTTTAGCTTTTAGATATATGCCTTTGAAATCCTAACACAAGTGTGATGCAAGAAATGGGCTTAGGTGGAATTAAGCCTTTGCCTTTGGTTTTCTAAAGCATAAGTGGTTAAAAAGGGAATTTTCACTAGGGATGCAAATTCATGTTCATAAATTTTTCCCCCACTTTAGTGAGCACAAATATTGATGAGTTCTTTGGTAAAGTAGATCAAAGAAGTCATAAGGTAAGAAAGACTTGCACAAGATGAAAATGTTAGAACATTAAAGAATTCGAGTCAGCAAAGTAAAAGAGACCTCAATGAAAAAGGTTGTCTCAATTTTATGCATCATCCCCAAATTAAAGACACTAACACATAGAATAATTCTAAGATGAGGAAAGAAAGGGAATATAATCAGGATGAAGAAGACGTAGATCTTTGATGTGGTATATATAAGAGTTTAAAAATGAAAGAGTGATAAATGCAATCCCCACTTGAGGAGGAAAAACCATACCACTGAGTAAGAGTGATAAAATAAAAACCTGCTTCAGAGTAGACACTATATCATCAAGTATAGGTGATAAAAGAAAAACCCACTTGGGAGTAAAACCCATATCACCGAGTAAAAGTGATAAAAGAAAAACCCACTTTGGAGTAGAGCCTGTATCAAAGAGTAAAAGTGATAAAAGCAAAACCCACTTCAGAGTAGAGCCTATATCATAGAGAAGACAGTCATGCATACCATCATTAAGCTAGAAGACTTTCAAACGAGTCACTTGGGAACCCTTTAAAAGGAAGAGGGGTCCACTCAAGGGACATGCTATTTGAAAAGTAAAGTCTAGTCAAGCTGCCACCAAGTTAGACACAAAGATAGGTCTAGATAGGCTATCCTCGAGCTAGATGTGGGGATCTGAAAAAGGTCTAGTCAGGCTGCCCCCAAGCTAGACACCAAGATGTGAAGTAAGTCTAATTGGTCTGCCCCTAGGCTAGATGTGAAGATGTAAAATGGGTATAGTCGGGCTGCCCTCGAGCTAGACACAAAGATGTGATTTGAAGGAAAAAATATTTCAAAGAGGTCCCTTGAGAACCCTTTAAAAGATAGAGGGTCCACTCAAGGGACGCTTCATTCGAAAGTCAAAAAAAAAAAGGGGTGCTTAAGAAGGACACACATCTTCAGAATGAGTTATCACTACCCCCAACATAAGGGAGGAGAACCACGTAGGACTTTTGGAATAAGATAGAGGTAAACCTCGATATCACTTGTCATATGAAGAAAAGATAGTTGCATTAGAAGACACCTGAATCATGAAGTTGTTGTATTTTATCCTTCAAGGCCTTACATTCACTAGTGGAATGGCTAGGCACTCGATGTTATGCACAAAAAGAATCATGTCTATGAAGTTTTTTTCATGTAGGAGGATGAAGAGTAATTAAGAAGGCTTTAAAAAGCCACAAAAAAAATACTCACTTGCTAAAAAAAAGGATGAGGAGTGGGAAGAAAACCTTTCTCTTGTAGAGAAATGTTTGACTTCTCATAAGAATAAGATATGAAGACAAAGGAGGATAGACCAATCCATGAGAATGAGGTTGAGCAGAATTTACGTTGATATTCAACTGTGGTTTATGCTCAAATGGTTTATCCGAGAAACCAAGCCCCAAGTTATGCTTACAAGGCACAAACTCTATAGGGACCTATATGCCTTGTTCATTACACCCACAACCTTTACAATCATAACCATATTTAGAGATGAGCTTAAAGCTGGAGCCATAACGTGTTTTCAAATCATGAGAAGAAGGAGGATCCTCTTAAAGAGTATTATTCCAGAAGGGGAAACAAACTCCTCTACAGGGTCATCATCATCCCTCTTGATAGGACTGTCAGCATTATCCTCTTTAGCAAAGGTGTAATCATCCTCTTCAGAAGGAGGATCAATACTAAGAACATTATAGTTCACATTCACATTACCTCACGATGCACAAGAATGATCATCTTTGATAGCGGGTGTGAATGATGTTATCGAAGGCTCTAAGTGGATCGGGTTGACTTTATATTCTTGAATGAAGGAATCTATAAAGTCTGAAGGACCCCAATCATCACCAAGACACACATTCATTTGAGAAGAGGTAGAAGGAAAAGACTCAGTATTCCTCTCTTCAAAATGATCTTCTTCAGGGACGTCTATCTTTAGAGTATCTTTTGTAGTAGATACTGCTGGAGTAAGCATTGGTGCATTGGAAGACACTGAAGGAATAAGAGTAGGCACAATTGAATCTTGACCAAAAACTGCCATCTCACATAAGTGCATAGCCTTAAGGTCATCCTTAACTATGAATACTCGATTATTAGCAATGAACTTAATTGATTTATGCAAGGTAGATGAGACTACACCCATAGAATGAATCCATGGTCTACCAAGAAGAAGGTTATAAGGTAACTTCTCTGAAATAACATACACAAGGGTAGGTAAGGTAACGGGTCCAAGCTGCAAAGGTAATATTGTTGTACCTAGAGCTTGTCTCCTAACATTATCGAACCCACATATGATGAAATAGAAGCATTAATAGAAGATGGATCAACATTAATCTTAGGTAATAGATCGATACTACATACATTAAGTGCTGAACCGGCATCAATGAGAGTGCGTCTAATTCCAATCTTATTAATGTTAACTATAATAATTAAGCGATCTTATTGCTTCTATACTTATAAAGGCGGGAGCTCTTGCGGATAGAACGTAATATTCAGTGAATCCACACGAATATAAGCTATCAATGTATCACCATCTACCGGCCTCATGGAAGAAGGAAAGAGGATCTTTTACAAGGCTTCCTAAAGCATACCTTGATAAACTAGAGCAGACTGAAGCAAGTCCCATAGTGAGATCTTAGCCAGAGTAACTTGAGGTTTCTCAATGAGATCATAATCACTAGATGCTTTAGTCATAGGTTCAAGTGCTTGAAGAAGGCTTAGTTTTTTATTCATCCTATTATCATAAGTATGGGCTACCGCTCTATAAGAGGGAGCCTCAAAAAGATTAGGATAGTCACTATCAAATGGAACACCATCAATAAACCCTTTTAGGGGAAGGACTAGCTAGAGTCACCTAAATGATCATTTTCTTAGGCCTTTGAGGGGTAGTAGAGACATAGATTACATTTATAGAATAGGATAAAATGTGGAAGGAGATTCATCATGTGCTAATGCATCAGCTCTATGAGAGAGTGGATTAGAATAGATAAGAAATTCATCATTCACAAAAGCATCATCTCTTGAAGAGAGTGCATCCGAAGGAATAAAAGGTTCTTCATTCACAAATGCGTCATCTCTAGATGATAGTGCACTGGAATGAAGAGAAGGTAGAGAAACATTAATAAAGGAAGCAAGAGTACTCTCATGAGAAGGGTCAAAGATACAAAGTGACATGGGAAAAGCCAAGTCACTATCACATGCATCAAATGGAATATCATTAATATTTTGAACTAAATTATAAATAGAGCTAATAAAATAATATATTAAATTCATTATGGTTTTTTTGGTATTTTCTAAGTTTTAGTAATTTGCATTTTTGAAGGTCTTTGGAGTGGAATTTGAGGTCAGAACTTGCATCAGTCCCTAAAATTTGACAATTGAAGGCACTGGTATTTTAGAGATTGAACTAGTTCTCTACAAGACCTTTCCAACAGTGCAAATGGTTATGAATTCTGAGCACCGAGTCAAAATTCATGACCCTGCCAAGTAGGGGTAAATAAATTCCTAGTTTTTCAAAGGACAATGTTCTTCATGTCAGGTTCACCAAAAATGTAGAGAAGGTGGATTTTCTACTCATGATTTCTCTTCAATCAGAGAAACTCATGGGGAAAACTACCCTAAAGTACCTCAAAGGACAATGAAAGGAGTCCTAGAATCTGAAAGAGCAGGTCATAGAGATTCTCCACCGACACAGAGTAGGCACCAAGTGTGATGCAAAATACAGATGATAGCGCGGTGCACTAGCATCCCCGAGGTGAGTTGATGTCTTGTATAGACCATAAAGTAGGTTTACCTAAGAAAACAACTAAGTGACTACCAACAATCCAATTACTAAGAACTTATAGAAAGTGATAAATAAATAGAATGTAAAAGAACTGAAATAGAGTGAAATAGAATTGAAGTAGCTAAGGACAAGGAGAAGAAGGTAAAATAAACACTTATGAACGTGTGATTGATGAAGCCTCTAATACATGAATTTCCTCAATACCTACACACAAGAGAGAGAGAGATGTTCGGGATGTATAGGGGTTTGCCTCAGTCAAACCCTCATTTTGGTGTTCCCACCTCCATGGACAGCCATATAGATAGAAAAGTAGGAAATGAAGTAAAGTACACAAAAGAACTACAAAATAGTGTTATGCTACTCAGCCAAATAATATAGGAGAGGAGTGAAATCTTACCAACTCCGCCAAAATCACTCAAGGATAGTTGGGGGAGAAAATGAGAGGAAATCAAGTGGTGCAGGAGCACCTAGGAAACACTAGGCAATTAGGAAGTCTAGGGTGAATTTTTGTTTTGATATGTTACCATGAAGGTCATGTTGACCATTGAGATAGATTTAGAGGCTTAATAATATGTCTTGATCAGGAGGGATCAGGAGTGATCAAGAGTGGAGAGGTTTAAGGAGTTTAGAAACTCACTTTTCTTAGCTTTCTATGAATTGGCAAAAGTGGAAAAATGGTACGTTTTGCACCTTTGCCACAAGGAAACTGTAATGTATGACCAAGGGGAGGCATAACTACCTTTGTTGACCTATAAATGGTGTGCCTCGACCTGAGACCAAGGTTGGAAGCATTCAAGTTTGAGGAAAAGATTTGAAATCAAGAAAGTAGTGATTTTTAGTGTGAATTTCTTGGTTTGGCTTTGAATTAGTGTGTTAATGGATTCAAGTTGATAATATGGTGTGAGTAGGATGTAATGTGAGCTATAATTATGCTTTGTGTGATAGTAGTTTTGATTCCTAAGTCAGTTTGTAGTTTTGTTTGTAGTTAGTTGTTTCTTTTAGTTGTTGTTCTAACAATCAGACCATGGAAGAATGGAGGTTTAGTTCTCATTCCCACTGTACCTAGTGTATGAGATTTTGGGGATTGAGGCTAGACTCCATGATTGTAAATATGGTAGAGTTAGGAGTCTTTAGGAGTTAGGAAATTAATGTGGAAGTCTTCTCCTAGGCGAGCTTGACAGTGCCCGGCTAGGAAAGACAAGAAGTGCAAAGCACTTGACTTGCAAGGGTGTCCATCTCCTAGAAAATCATGGTGTGGAGAGGTAGGTGTATTTCTTTCCAAGACATAGAAAGAAGGAAGGAGCTCCATCAACTTGTTTGGTGAGAGGAACTCTTAACCAGTCTATAGGAAAGCCAGGAAAGAACTACAAAACCTAGGTTCTTTAATCATTTCCAGTTTGGGTTACTGTACGGGCAGTGGAGAATTAGGACCCCTGAAATCATTGAGAGGTGGTTATGTACCCTAAGAAGCTCAAGGAAAGATTGGGTGGTCTTTGGAGAACTTGATAGTTTTAACTGGTTTTCTTGGAGTTGGAGACCTAATTGGGGCTCTTGGGCTAGTAGCCTTTTTAACCCTAAATGAGGGTTTAGAGAAAGTGATGGCCAAAGGAAGTAAGGTGGACTCCCTAGAACCATATTGGAGTGATGTGAACTTGTTGGAAGTATTCCAACACCCCTACAAAGATCAAATTGTCTGTTGAGATCAAGTTATCCTTTAGGGAATATTAAGGGCTAAGGAAGAGTTAGAGGCATAGCACCAAGATTGGATTGGTAGGTTGAATTGTGATAGTAGTGGGGTTGTCAAAGTGAACCAGGGGGAACCTAAGAAAGCATTAGGTCCTATAGGTTAAGGTGGTGGAGAGTGACACCAAAAGGATCTTCCAGGTGAGACCTAGAGCATGGAACAGTGATTGTTCCATCCAACCCTACCCTATCATCAAGCCTCGGTTGCACTGGTGTTTCATTTCACACTTCCTCTACTGAAGTGATGGACTGTTGATGTTGCTGCTATGAAGTGTAAAGTGCTTCTACAAAGCTTTTTGGATGGATTGGAGAAGTTGCTTGGAGATTTTGAAGAGATTGTAGAAGGAAGAGGAGAGTCTCAATATGGTCAAGAGATCAACCAACCATGAAATGAATGAAGGGAGATATAGAAAGGATGGAGAGGTCCAAATATAGTGAAGAGATCAAAATGGATGAAGGAAGAGTGAATATGAAGGAAAGAGGGAAGAAAATGACCATCTTCGGGTCGATCGGCCAAAGAGGGCATTACAAGTTGCCTCCCAATGGGATTTGTAATTCCTTTGTAGTCTCTAGACATGGGAATTTGTCAGGTACATTACTGCACAATGCAAATTTTTGCACACCGCGCAAACATCTCTATGTTGTGCAGGCATCTTTGATAGAAATGCCTCCACCGACACACAAAGTAGGCACCAAGTGTGATGTGAGCAGTGGGCTTAGGTGGAATTAAGCCTCCACCTTTTGTTTTCTAAAGTGTAAGGAGGTAAAAAGGGAATTTTCACTAGGGGTACAAATTCACGTTCATACAAAGACCAAAAATAACGAGCCCTTACACCTTGAAGTTCTTGTCTGTCAAATGAAAGTCAGACAAGTCTTGGTAGAAGGAGGAGCAGGGTTGAATCTTTGGACCTTGAAGATGGTTAAGGTATTAGGTTTCTTAGAGGCATGCACACACACCACTAAGAGCATAGTCATCGAGGCATATGATGATGATGAAATATCATCTAAAGGAGTTGTAACACTCCTTATCAGAATTGCCTCAAAATTTATGGACAATAGTTTTTGAGTCTTGGATCTCATCCTTCCTTATAATTTGGTACTAGGTAGACCTTGGATACATGCAATGAAATTCGTTCCTTCCACATATCACCAATGCCTCAAGTTCTCGTACAATGGCACTGAAATCATAATTGATGGTGATCTAGGTCCCTTCCAATATTGTAGAAGCCTACATGAAATACCACAATGATAGGTGCTAGTTAATCAAGAGACTTCATCGTCCACCTTATCATGTATGTTAACCCATCAACTCTTTCCAAGTCCATCACATCACAACCACCATGTTGCACTCCTAAGGTCAAGATCCAAGATAAGGGCTGTGAAGAATATCACATTAAAGCATCATATTGTGTTAGCCAACTGGTTCCTCCTAAGTCATATGGTCTACCCATAATAGATAGGAGGAAATATATTTTCACATTCCACATCCCTCCTATAATAACCTTTAGAAAATGGGGGTAACTAAGGAAGCTACCAATCAAGAAGATGTGAACTCTTGGTTGTATTCAGAAGATAATCAAAACCCTATACCATTAGTCCAAATATCTAAAGATCAGTATGGAAAAGGCTTCACGATACTGAAGAGTAAAGGATATGATAGACATAGTGGGTTAGGACTACATTAGAATGGAAGGACTGAACCAATCATTATTTCACAATGACCAAAAGGCCTAGGGCTATGGTTTCAACCGATTAGGATTGGCTTTCCTAGTACCTCAACACCATCACAAGAGGAAGTAAGTTCTTTTGAAAAAATTGAGATATCTCATGAACCATTTGACCCCTTCTACTATGACTCCCCTTACTCAAGTGAATATGAATGGGATTCCCTTTCCTCTACTAGCATGATGGAGCTACATAGGTTATTTGGGGAACTTGACAAAATTCTAAAACCCATACCAAATTCATCTGATTATCATTCTTGAAAGTCCTTATCAAAAGAAGAATGGATTAAGCTTTATTGTTGGGAAAACCTTGATCCTGTCTCTTGGGAGCCTAACTAACCAACTTCTAAGGACTTAGCTCTTATAGTGGTCCCATCTTAGAGTCTACCTGTCCCTAAGAGAAAGAAAAAAAAGGAGTTAGTCCAGAAATTTTGTGACCATTTCAACCACTCTATCCTCACCTTTTCAAACTCTACATTTGATAACTCTAATGATGGTATGCTCCGTGTATATCCCCATCTTATCAATTGGGACCAACAAGACACACCTATATTAGACATATTTGAGAATGATGAAGCAATAGCTAAGTTCATGGGACTGTGAGACGACATACCTAGTGGTGATCATAAAGCTAGCTTTACCATCGAATAACATGGAATATTTTGGAGAGTTTTTTCACACCTCCACTCACAAAAGTAAAAAAAAAGAATAAAAGTTGAAAAAATGAAAATGATGAGTCCCTAGGTGAAAATTGAGAGGCACCTTTGGATGATGAAATAGTAAAAATAAAGGACGCATCCAAGGGAAAAAACCTCTTTGAGGCACCCAAGGATGGAGGTTTGAACATTCTCCCAATTTCTCAAGAAAAGTCACCTATGTTAGTTGAAGAATCTACTGAGATCAACATAAACACTGAAGAAAATCCTCGAGTAATTTACTTTGTACCATATTTGACAGAGACAGAGCAACCAAAGTTTTAGGACTTCTTTAAAAAAGATAGATAAAATTTGCATGGTCATATGCCGACATGCATAGGCTGGATCCGAACCTTATATTGCTACTCAAAAACTTAGCCACTATATGCTAAACCGCCAAACCATGTTGTTCGCCAAGATAGATCCTCTAAAATATCTCCTAAGTAAAGCAACACTAACAAATCGATTGGCTAAATGGGTAGTGATACTTAGTGAATATGAAATCCAGTATGTGGAAAGGAAAGCAATAAAAGGGAAAGTAATTGTTGATCAGTTGGCAGATGCACCAATCAAGGCCGAGCATCCACTAGTGGCAGATTTTCTTGATGAGTTCATCTTCACTATTGACACTAGAACCACATGGAAATTATACTTTGATGGGTCACATACTAATCGTGGTTTAGGAGTAGGCATACTCTTTGTTACACCACAAGGTTACACTATACCTAAATCATTCAGAATTGCTTTCCCTTGGATGAACAACATAGCGAAATATGAATCCCTTGTAATAGGACTAAAATTGACAGCCCAATGGAAGATCAAGAATTTACAAGTCTATGGAGATTCTCATTTGGTAGTCTGACAAGTCAATGATGAATATGCAACTAAAGATAACAAAATTCCCCCCTGCAGACACATGGCAGATAGTTTTAAGAAATACTTTGATAACATTAGCTTTCAAGAAGTACCCCGCATTCAGAACAAGGCAACAAATGCTATGGAAACTATTGGTTCATTATTGGATATACCTAGCAATGTGCCTAAATTTGAGTTTTTGGTAGAACAACTTTTGGTCCCTACCTATGATGTCCCAGATTTTGCAATGGTGTGTGAGCTTGTTGGTCCCACTTCCCCATGGTACAAGGACATATATGACTACTTGAATGCCCAAATCCTACCCTTAGACCTATCAAACAACCAACGTAGGACCTTTATCCATAAGTCTTCAAAGTATACCATCATCAGAGATACCCTTTATAGACGTGCCTTGGATAATAACTTGTTGAGATGTCTAGATGTAAAAGAAGCAGAAGAAACCTTATGTGGGGTACACTATAGTATATGTGGATCCCATTCTAGTGATCCTACCTTAGCCAAGAAGATCATGAGACTAGGTTATTATTGGCCTACCACAGAAAAGGACTCATATGTCTTTGTCAATAAATGTCAACAATCTGAGATACACAAAGACTTGATACACACGCCAACATAGGAGCTTCATTTGATTACTTCACCATGGCCCTTTTCCCAATGGGGACTTGACCTCATAGGTAAAATACACCCTCCATCTTCCAATGTTCATAAGTTCATCATAATCACAACTGAATACTTCACCAAGTGGGTTGAGGCTATTCCTATGACCTACATCACCGACACTCAAATTTCCAAGTTTATCCTTAATTATATCATTCTTCGGTATGGTTTCCCTCAATCCATCATCACAGATAATGGCCGCCCATTTAAAAACCAAGAAGTTCGCTATCTCTGTGAAGAGTTCCATATCCAACATCATTTTTGCACTCCCTATTATCCACAAGGTAATGGCCAAGTTGAGGCAGCTAACAAAACCATCATTAGAATCTTCAAAAAGACTGTCAATGGTGTTGGTCGTGACTGGAATTTACAACTTAATCCTGCCTTATGGGCTTATCGCACAAGCATTTGTACTCCCACTAGCACTACTCCATACTCCTTGGTATTTGGTTCTGAAGCCATCTTATCTATAAAGGTCAAAATTCCTTCCTTAAGGGTATCATTGAAAGGCCATATTGATGATGAAGAGTACCGAGTTTCAAGACTACATGAGTTATAATTCCTAGATGAATGAACATGGAAGGCACTAGATCATCTTCAAGCATATCAAAAATATCTTTGTCGTAGCTATAACATGAAAGTTTTGAATCGACACTTTGACATTGGTGACCTAGTCTTAATGGAGAACCCGAAGAATCAAGTTGAAAGAGAAAAACCGGGTAAGTTTGAACATAACTGGTTAGGGCCTTATATTTCTATAGAAGCCTTTGGATCAGGAGCATATCAACTCTCTACCCCTGAAGGAGAACCACTTTTATCACCAATCAACAACCTTCATCTGAAGAGGTTCTATGCATAGATTCTGAGAGCCTTGTCTTAATCTTAAAAACAAATTAAAAAAAAAGAGAAACAAAAAAAATAATTAACTTCATGAAAACCTGGAAAATAGGCATCTTTGTAACATAGAAAAAAAATTTGATAAAAAAAAACTTAAAGAGAAATAATCCATCCAATAGTGAAAACCACTTTGGTGGCACTTTGGATAAGCACCATGGTGAAAACCTAAAAAACAAATGCCACGTGTAGTCGACCTCACTCCTTCATCTACCATCATTCCAATTAGAATTTTTCACCATCACCCATAATAAATGGTTGTTCTATGCATGAATTGAAATGATTGACATCAAGTCCACTCTGTCTCTTCACTCCATTCTATAGGTCTTATTCCCGACTCAGGAAAAATACTCGATCTACATCATTTAAAACTTGTACATACCATCCTAACATCAGAAAATGTCTTGAAAAAAGCTCAAAAATATCAGAAATTGTCCTGAAAAAATTCAAAAACATCAAAAACTTTCAAAAAGACAAAAAAATCAAAACATGCAAAAATCCCAAAAATAGAGTTAGAGTCAGTTGTTGAAATAGTCAAATTACGTTGCCTCTATGATTGGACGTAGGGAAGGCCATCTGTCAATGTGCCCTCGAGGCATTAGTTCTATCTTTCTAGGTTTGTCACATAGTACCACATAAAATCATGACATTCTTTGCACATATCAAATTCATTTGGTCATGTCGAACTACGAGGTCTCTCTATGTATAACGTAGGCAAGACCATCAATTGATGAGCCCTCGAGGCCACACTAGGTCAGTTCATTAGGGTATATCATATTCACCATCACACACATCGCATATCATCAAGTTAAGTACATAATTTTCAGTCAATTTTGTCTGTCAATGTCTAGTCAAACTACGAGGTCTCTGTGTGTATGTAGGAAAGACAATCAATTGATGAACCCCCAAGCCCACAATAGGTCAGTCCTTTAGGGAACATCATTTTAGTCAACATATGCCATACACTGTCAACACACACACACAACAATCAAACTATCAGGACAAGTCACACGTCAACAAGCTAAACAAGTCAGCAATGTCATCAAGTCAAAATCAAAAAAATTGCCAAAACAATCAACTTATGTCTTATATAAGATATTTCCTTCTTGGAAACATACATTATCAATCATCATAGCCTTATATAGCTTTTCACATCAATGAAATCATACTCAACATATTATGGGTATGTGCAAGATAATGATGGGCCAAAAAGTGGTGATATCTAAGTGATATGATGGCCCATGTGGCTAACGACTTTTCTTTTACCCAAAATTGATGAAACGAAAAGGGTTTTTAAAGGAGATTCTTAGCTTTCCACCAATATAAATTATGGTTTAATTTTAATTTAATAAATAATTATTATTCACTTTCTATTTGAATTATGACTAAAGTCCTTATTGATAGGCTGATTGAAAAAAATCTATAGCTTTCAAATGGTATCACATTTTTTGAATCCAAAACATGTGTCACATTCTATGCTTCACATACTATAGGATTAAAAAAAAAGGAATTGAATTTCATGAATTTTTGACCAAGTTAAGGTGGTGAGACATATGAGTTTTTATATTTTTCAAAAGTTGTAATAAAAAATTCATAATTAATTATTTACTTCAAAAACAATTACAAAAAAATATGCATCACATCAGGACATGAGTCCCCTACTTATATCTAAAATATTATAAAAAAATATTATCATTTTGTTGTGGTTAGGGTGGTCAGACAGACACCTACTTCTTATTTTTTCCTATAAATTTAAGTACTACTGCATTGAAATTTCAAATTTTCACCAAATAGATTTAAAATAAATAAAAATAAACCTAGTAGTTTAGAAACTACATTCAATTTTCTACAGATTCTATTCTTACATATTTTTGAAATAATATAGATAACTTATTCAAATTTTTACGTCAAGTTGCCTAACTATGATTTTTTGCATTTTTTTTGCCACTTAAGGGCCTATTTTTTCCATGATGATCCTGCACATACCCTTATATGGTATGTGTCTTTTTGAAATCAGGCTTCGTCATGCCTTACACATATAGTCATAAATTAGAAACCAAACTAAACTTCTTATATAATATGTATCATCCCTGACATCGAGTTATGTCAAACAATCAATTTTTCAAAAAACCAACAATAGATCAAATTTTCACAAATATTATTATTGGCTTTTGAATTTTTATGGCTTATTTGGTTTTATCTTATTGACTTTGTCTTTGAGTTCGGTTGCTATCTTTCTCAAGGATGTCTTAGGACACTTTTTCTTTGACTGTTATCTGTCAACTATCTTTTAACTTGGTTTTCAAGTGAGGTTACTAGCTTCCTTGAGGATGTCCCATGAAGGATTTAGAGGAACAATGATGTCTCTTGACTTTGTTTTTTATTTATTTGTTGTTTGTGGTTTATCTTGACAAAATGACTAGGGCAATTTTTCCCTTAGTATGAGTTAAGAAACTCCTTGTCTGTGGCTATCTATTTTAGCAAGTGGATGACTTTGTACACCTTTGTCTATCTCATATCATAGTGTTTACTATCCATTTGTTTCATGTCCTGCCCAATGATGATTTAATGCAAGGCCTAGTATGTATTTGGAAAAATATTGAAGATTCCAAGATTCTTGTAACATCCATTTCTAATACTATGTGTGAGAATATGTGGACTAAATAATAAGATAAACCAACACACCAATGAAACATTATATCAAAGGAAACTAAGTAAAAAGATAAAACAAACTTTAACTAACAACAACTCCTTCAAAAGTCTTTCATTGTCCTCTATCTCCAAGGATTCAATGCAAGTTACTGGCTCTCACTTGGTGTAAGCAACATCTTCTTGGAGTGACAACTTAGGAGAATGAGATTATGCAACATGCATGTTTATTTTCTAAATTATTGAAGCTATGATATGAAAACTAAGATGCCAATGCTAAAGAAAACAAGATTGCTAAATGCTGGATAAAATGCAACTATAATAACTATGCTAAATTCACAAAATCTAGGATCATTTTCAACTCACAAAAGGGTTGTATTTATAGATTTTTGGAGGCAAGAATCTAGTTGGCAAAGATCAAAGGTCAAATTCAAATTTGTCAAGATGAATAGTGAGAGATTTTGGAAGTTGAGAGAAAGATGGAAGGCTGAGACAATAATGGGAAATGTTTCCTCCTACACAACCTTCTCCATTCAAAAATGAAGGAAATTTGTCATTTGTGCACTTCATTTATGATGAGTTAGTTGGTAGTTGAGGATAAATCCTTAATTAAATAAATAAATTTATTTAATTACATGTGACAATGAATCTAGAAGCTTCCATAATTAAATAGATTAATATTTAATTATGTGTGAGAGATGAAAAAGGAAGGTAATTAAATATTTAAAATATTTAATTAAATGTGAAAAAGGAATTTAGAGGAATATCATTTAAATTTAAAATTCAAACTTATGATAATTAATATAAATAAATTGTGAAATCTATTTAATTAATTAAGAAGAAGATGAAAGATGGTAATAATTAAATAAACTTATTTATTTTATTAAATTAGAAAAATTAGAAAGTGAACGATATAAATAAATAATTAAATTTATTTATATGTAGATAAGTTTAGAAGAATATTAATCAAATAATTCATATTTAATTAATTAACAGGTTCAATGATTAACTGTGATCATTTTTAGATGTATACATTTTGCCCCTCTTTGAAGTGATGTGTTTTATGCATTGCTTCAAAGAGCTTTTCAGATAACAAAAATTTTCCCTTGACTTTGAAAATTGATTGATGATGCTATATGCCACCTAGGGAGATAAAATGTGTGATTTGAATGATGATGATGATGATTGAAATAAATGAGATGATTTTGAAGAAAATTCATCAATTTATCTCTTCAAATAGCATGTTGCATAGTAAAAATAAAAATAACCTCCCTTTTTTACCCCCTTAAAAGTGGAAAAGGTAAAAAGTCATTCTCATTTGAACAGTAGCCTTTCGTAATTTTCAGAACTCTGAGAGAGATTTTTGAGATGCCGATCCATTACGAGCACCATCGATTCGAGTGAGCCCACTATCATCAGATACCAATAGCATACAAAACTCCAAAAAGATTGCATGATCCTCTGTGAATTTTTTGTGAAATTTTGACAAATTTTTCAATTATTTGGATTTTGGATTTTCTGCTTTAGCACATAGGATTTTGATTTAGCAAATGCGAGGCTTAGATTAGTGCATAGGATAGCTCAAATAATGCATCCAATTTTGTGCATTGATAGAACAGTCTAGTGCATAGATGAATTTTTTAGCACATAGGATACAATAAAGCATAGGATTGATAAAATAGAGCATGCAATGCTCAATTAGTGCATAGGCTAGAATAGCGCATACACTAAATTGATTAGTGCATACCCCTGATAGAATAGCGCATACAATCTATTTTTTAGTGGATATAATAGCCAATACAATCTATGTTTTAGCGCATCCATGGATAAAGTAGCGCATTGACTATTTTAGCGCATCGATGAACTATTTTAGCGCATCCATGTTTTTTTGCCGATTTTGCAATTTTGAGATTGATTTGATGCTTGCTTGATGATTTTGAATAACACCAAGGATAGATTAGCTTGATTTTGGTAATGATCTGATAAATTTTTCTTCACGCTTGAAGAACAAATAGTAAAATGATTCTGATAAATTTTCTTTCATGATTGAAAAATAAATAGTAAAAATGATTTTGATGTTGAACTGATTGGCTATTAAATTTGTTTCCATGTTTGATGCAAAACAAATAGTAGAATTTGATAAATTTTTCTTCCTTCTTGAAGAAAAAATAGTAATCATATGTTGCTGATATTGATATGATTCACTTGCTTGATTGACATGATTTGCTTGATAATTTTTTTGATAATCTTTACTGATGATTTGATCTTGATATACTTGATATTATAATTGGATTTTAATATCCTCCAGATCATATAAATATTTCCCCACACATTGTTAGATGTGGGTTGGGTTCCCTTCTCAAGATCCCTCAATATAGGGTCAAATGGCACTATTGATTGCACTAGCCGAGAGATGGAATAGTGAGCATAATACCTTTCACTTGTCGATTGGAGAGATCACTGTTACACCTAAGGATGTGTATAGTGTTTTAGGCATCCAGATAGTTGGTGAATGTTTGATTTATGATCACAAGGAGATTAGGGGTACAGATGTTTTATGAAGAGTCTTTCAAGATCCTCATGCTGGTGGGTATGAGATTGCGTGGAGAGACATGGTACAAAGTTATGCCCCACTTCCATCAATTTTAGCAGGTTTCATTGGTGGCTTCCTTTGTCCTGATCATAGGTCAAAAGGACTATCAATAGGCTAGGGTGAGATATTGGAGGACATGATCCTCCATCAGACTAGATATGCATGGGGATCTTGCATGCTTTCCCATCTATACCATGATCTTCATCAGGTGGTATATACAAATGGGAAGAGTATATATTTTGTGGTTAAAATTCTTCAAATCTAGGCATCGGAGCACATCACCATCACCCGCTCTATTGTACTACAAGATCACCTGTTTGGTTACCCATATGTATATGCATACATTGGTCCCCTTGTTCAGCCTATGTTGGGAAAGTTAGAGTACTAGCACCGTATACTAGATGATATGGATACAGTCATCTAGAGACCATATCTTAACTATGATGCATGGGATGATGATGACATAGAGTTTCCCTATTGTGGTATAGTGAGAGACTTGATTGGTTGCACCCCCTTCATCATTGAGCATTTTTTGGTTATGCGGGTACTTAGTTATTATGGATGAGTTTAGATGATGCTGAAGGGTGTGGCTCATTATGCCAGATGCCAAGAGGATGTTTTAGAGTGGAGTCCTTTCATTAGTTTTGAGGCAGCGAGGGTTGATTATATAGATCTTCAGCCAGAGTTTTGGGCCATTCATTAAGAGTTTATAGATGCACATATGACAGATGATTATGTTACATATTTCTACATGCATCTATTTTTGAGATTGATTAGTCTAGATGATCCTGCCCCACTATTAGGTGGAGCAATTTTACGGATGGCGCAATAGAAGCCATAGGTAGAGGCAAAGCCTAGGGCATAGGCATAGGTGCAGGGATAGGCAAAGCAACCACATGGAGCAAAGGAGGATATAGGTGGGGTGGCCATGGATGTTGATGAGGAGGAGGATTTAGACAACTTCGATAATAGTGGTGATGATGGGGATGATAGAGGTGGTGGGGGTGGCAGAAAAAGATGTTTCTTTGATGTACCCTTTAGGATGAGGCCTCGTACAACTAGAGTGGTGGAGCAGCCAAGTAATTTAGCTCCATGCATACCATCAGAGCTCTATCACAAGGATAGATTGACATTATGTAGGCAAAGGTTCAGAATCTTCAAAGTCATCTAGCATAGGCACAGGCTACTATTAGCCAGTTACAGACACAGATTGCACAACCACTACCTCCTAACCCATAGGTAGTTCAACATACGGCATAGCAGAACAACTTTAGAGAGCAGTGCATTCAGGCAGAGGGAGTAGCAGAGAGACTCTTGAGGTCAGTTGAGAGAACCTCCATTAGAGAGGTTGTGGCAAAAGGACTGGAGACTAATTATCAAAAAGTGTGCTACAAGATGAGCTACTTTGAGGCGGTACCCCCTGAGTAGAGGGTAGCTTACACATAGTCAGGAACCCGTTCACGCACCCACTCACACAATCACACTAGGAGTTCTACTAGGAGTGTGGGACAACCTTTCAGACGAGAGATCAGTGCTTCTTGTAGTAGAGACCCAGCGAGACCCACCACCTCCAAAGGCAACAATAGTCATGCTCCACATCCAGATTCCCCTTAGTGATGATTATGGATACGCCCTTTTATTGTATTTTACATATATCTTGTTCAAACATTTGGTATCTTTGTACACATGGAGATTTATTTATGATAATATTATGATATGCAATGGTGATTTGATATGCATGTGCCATTGGTGAATGATTATGTATGATTTTTTTTGCTTCTATATGCTATGTGGTTTATGATTATGCATGCTTATGGATGATGATATATGCACTTTAATATAAAGTATAATGATGATGCTTTTGTTTTACTGCAATGTATGCTTATAGGATGATGATGCAAATGAATATACTTTATGATTGAATGATCCTATGAAATGATTTGTAACATAAATTATTTTCCTACATGATGTATCCAATGAATGAAATAGATGCATCTATTTTTTTTTCAATGTATGATTATGAAAATGATGAAAGTGATAATGAAAATGATGTGAAAAATGAGGTGAAATATAAATGATAAGATGAATGATTAATGATATGCAATAATGAATGATATGAAATTTAATATGATGCAAACTAATATGGATAATGACTATGATAAAAATGAATAGGACCTAATAATGATAATGACGATAATGAAAAATGATGTGAAAATGGAAATATACAAATGTAAATGAAATGATCATGATAACCTAAATGAAAAATGATGAAATATGAAAAATTATAATGAAATGAGATGCAATAAATGTCCAAGTGTACTCAATTGACATCTTTAAAAGATATATGAAGAATTCCAAACCTCCAAAAATCTATCATACAACCCTAAATGAAAATCTGAATGAATCATGCAGACCTAAAATACAAAAATGATGAACCATTCCCCTGTTTGTCATTCCATGAGCCAATTCTACACTTAATTTTCATCATTGAGGCTTTTGATATGTTGAAAGTTAGTACAAGCATCAAAGGGGATGTTAGCACCAATGATGACCTAAGTATTGCTTCCATGATGTTTGATGTAGCAAGTTAATACAAGAATTGAGGTATAATTCAACCAAGATGACCTGAGTATTGTTTGCATAAACAGACAAAAGTTAATCATTTTCCTATGAAAATTCTGAAATGTCATAAATGATACATTGTAGAGCATGTCCCATGATAAATTTGCATAGTACTAGTGATTAGCTTACAAACAACAACCAAAAAATTCATACTCCTTCCTTGTGATCCTAGTTCAGTACATCATTGAACCACTCCAAAGATATGATGTCATCAAATGTCAAAACAACAATTCAACTTATGCTTTCAGTTTGTCATTCATTTTATTCAGATTAAGATCATCCAATTTGTTCAATTTTATGTCAAATAGTTGTTTAAAACCAGTTTGAATTGATAATTTGTTGTTTCTGATATTTCGATACTTGACACATGTTGTCATTTGTCTTCCAAAAAGGTCCAAAAAGTGAATTGCCCCCAATAACCTTGCACTCTGACTCTTGATTAGACACAAACTACTACTAAGGATAACATTAATCATCAAGCCATGATGAAATCCTTGTCATTTCAAGGAAAATGTTTGGACACATGATGTGGATGTGATGGCTAGGCATGTATGTGATGATGATGAAAAATGGATATGCAAAATGTATCCTAATAGATGAGAGAGCCAACTAAATCACAAATAATACCTATTTGCCAAGTTTTCACCATTTTTTTTATTGCACCTTTTCTAATTTTATGGATTTTTTTTGTTGTTACCAAGACGCCTGTTTGCAAGGTTTTCATCAAGGCAACAATTTTTTTTTCTTTTTTCTCTTTTTGGTTTTTTTAAAATTTTGTATGTCAAAAGGATGTCTGTTTGCTAGGTTTTCACCCTAATGACATATTTTTCCATTTTTTTCATGATTTTTTATTCTATGTTTGATATTTTTCCAAGACTTTTTATACTGTTTTTGATATTTTTCCAAGACTTTAATACTATTTTTGATATTTTTAGACATAAAAATTCTTCAGGTGGATGTTGTTAGTTGGATCTTCAAGCAAGTCCCCTTCTAATTTTGACAATTGATATGCCCCCAATCCATATACTGCAATGATAATGAACAAGCCCAACCAATTAGGCTCGAACTTGCCTTTCTTTTCCCGATCCTACTGATTACAAGGGTTTCTTTGAGAACTAAGTCACCCACTAGAAAATCTTGTGGTTCGACTCTATGATTATAGCTATGGGACATAACCTATTGATACCCCTTTAAATGATTAGCTACACTTTTTCGTCATTCATCAAGCAGTTCCAGCTCTTGCAATCTTGATACTTTTAAATCCTCATCATTGATTAGCCCCTTCAGTGATAATCGACATGAGGGAATCTCAACTTCTAATGGTAAAATAACTTATGCTCCATAAACCAAATCATATGGGGCAGCACATGTTGGCATGTGAATACTTGTTCTGTATTCCCATAATGATGGATTTAATTGGAAATGTCAATCATGGCCGACATCATTTACTTTTTTCTTCAAAATCTTCAAAAAAAATTTGTTTGAAGGCTCTTCTTGGCCATTTCGCTATGGATAATAAGGTGTAGAGAACCTGTGTTGGATGTGAAATATTTCACAAAGTTCATCAACATCTTGATTTTTAAAAGGTCTTCCATTATCTGTAATAATGGAGTTGGGAATTCCATACTGACATATGATATAGTTCAAAATGAATGATGAATTTTTTTTGCCAGTAATAGTTGTTAAGGGAACAACTTCAATCCACTTAGTAAAGTACTCAGTGGCTGTGATAATGAATTTGTGTTCATTTGATGATGACAAATGTATCTTTCCAACCAGATCCAATCCCCATTGAGCGAAAGGCCATGTTGTTGTGAAGGGTTGTAATTCTTGAGTAGGAGCATGAATGAGATTCTCATGAATCTGACATTTTGAACATTTTTTTTCAAAGATGAAATATTCTTTCTCCATGGTCAGCCAATAGTAACCCATTCTAAAAAGATTCTTTGCCAAGGTTATTCCACTTGAATGTGTCCCACAAATACAACCATGTACCTCTTGTAAGGCCTTTTTTGATTTATCGTGTTCAAGAAATCGAAGGAGGGTACCATCAAGACCATGTTAGTACAAGATGTCCGCAATTAAGGTGTAACAGGAAGATTGATGTATGAAATTCCTTTTTCAATTTCTAGAAAAATCTAGGGGCAAAGTAGTATCTTTTTTTAAGCATAGATTTGGCCATACAAGGGAGAATAAGAACTAGTTAGGTGACAAATGATTTGGGTTTCCATATTATCATATGTGGGAGAAAACAATTGTTCCACCAGGAAATCGTACTATACTTAGTTATCTGACAACTGGAGAAGTGATGTAATTATAGCCATGGCATCCACAACTTTATTATTAGTATGCGGAATTTGTGTGAACTTGGTATCAACAAATTATTTCTTGTAAGGAATTAAATTGTCATCCTTAGTTTGATAATCATCATTGATTTGATTTATGCAAATTTGTGAATCACCAAAAACTTGTAGTTCTGTGATTTTCCAATCTAATGCAATTCTCTTTCAAATTAACAGTGCCTCATACTCAGCTATGTTATTTGTGCAAGGAAATATTAGCCAATAATATTTTGGAATTGTATGTCCTTGAGGTGTGATGAAAATAATTCCTACCCTCAAACCATGTTGAGTGTAGAAGCCATCAAAATAAAGAGGCCATGACTGCTTAACAGTTGTTGTGAATACATCAACGTGAGGAAAATCAATGTGTATTGGGTGTTCTGCTTGCATTGGTGCTTCTTCCAACTGATCTACTATTATCTATCCTTTGATAGCCTTCTGATCCACATAATGAATATCAAACTCACTTAGGATCATGACCCATTTGGCCAATCTACCAGTGAAGGTTGCCTTACTTAGAAGATATTTTAGTGGATCAATCTTAGCAACAAGCTTTATTGTATGAGCTAGCATGTAGTGTCACAACTTTTGAGAAGTAAACACTACTAACAAACAAGATTTTTTGATGAAGGTGTAATTTAGTTCATGGCTTGTCAATGTTCGGCTCATGTAATATATTGCTCACTCCTTTCCTGTTTTGTCTTCCTATGCCAATAATGCTCCCAAGGACACTTTCATGGCAGAAATATACAATATGAGTGGCTCACCTTGCACTAGTGGAATCAACACTGGTGGACTCATTAGATAATTCTTTATTTGATCAAACGTTGCTTCACATCTCTCTTCCCATTTAAATGGAGAATACCAAGAACCATGCCAGATAGAACTCAACACAAGAAAGGCACCAAATCACAATGGATTTTCTTATATTAAATCATCCAAAGTGGTAACAATTCCAATCTTTTGTTACAACACTTTCTTACTTGAAAATCGACTAACTTCTAGCTCTAACTCTTATTACTACTCAATTCGCTCTAGTATCAAAATTCTCTAGCCCTTACAAATGAGGGAAAATGTCAAATTTATAGAAATCGCCCCAAGATAGGTCGGCCCAATTAGGGTTTACAATGATACATGCCACATAACAGGTCAGCCAAAAGATATTCGAAATAACATGAAATTTGCATTAAATGCAGCAATTTCATCCTTATCAGCCTGAGATCTCCAACAATGTTCAGTCCAATGCATGCCAAGGAAGAGAAAAAATAATGTGGAAGCACAAATTCCAATGTAGTATTGCATTAACTACTCCCCCCTTCCATCCTTAGCATGCTCCATACTATCCTGCACCATCAAAAATATCCTATCCAAGTCGGAAATAAGTGGCATAGGCAAAACCCTAATTATTCTCTCAAGAGACTTGATGTCATCCCTTGACTGTTTCACTATTTTATCCTAGACCGCATTATTTATCTGATAATGATCAATGACTACAATGTAGGTGGCTGCATCATCCAATTGATGATCTATAATAGGGCCCTCATTTATTGGAGAATATACATCTCACCACCAAGTTCTCAACTGCTCCAAGTTAAGATGTTTGGGAGAAAACTTCTTTCTCCCTATCATTACTTCAAAGAAAGAAATGCACTTGTTTCAAATCTCTGTCAAGGTGTTCTCAATATTCTTTCCTTGTTTTCATATCCTCTTTGAAGCCTTTTTCCTTATCTTCAAGATTTCAAACCATTCCCAAGGCTCTGCAATTCTTAAGGAAGGAAGAATTCCCTCACTTCTCAGTTTTTCTTTAGTGTATCCCATGATAGTTCTAGCCTTCTACAACAACAGATCCACATTCTCATTATCCTAAGCTAACACATTCTTCATCCAATCCAAGGATCTCATTACATCTCTTCCAGTTGAAAGGATGTCCTTGATGGCACCATCCCCCTTTGTTTGCACTCCCTGCAACAAGCCTACTATAGCATGTGTGGTGTTCTTCATTTTTTCCAATTTTGATATTGTCTCCTAGGGTAGGAAACCTACAACAGATGAGGAAGCACTAATGGATTGCAAGGGTTTCATCAACTCTTGTAGATATTTATTCCATTTATCATTTTCTTTCTCCAATTCTGGCTTAGCTCATACCTCATTCCTCAACCTGCCAAGGATTATAGTGTTGGAGCCTTCATATTCTTCAATGTCTTGCTCCATGGAAGCATGCCCCAGGTTAATAGTTTGTACACTATAATCCTTCCCAGTCACATCATCTCTATTTTTGTCTTGAGTAGGGGTAGCAATGTGGACCACCCTATTATTTGACTCATCCCTCTCAATCCTTGAAATGACTCTGGCTTTCTTCTTTGTCTTTCCCTTTCCAATATTTTCCAAAAGTTCATCCCAATTGGGAGGAGTGTCATCCACCACAATTGGCTTACTCTTCAATTATTTTTCTAGCCAACCTGGTACAGTGGATTATAATTGCACTTTATCCTGTCCACTTTGTTCCTATTGAACATTAGGTGCACTCTTCTCCATGCTTGGCTCCTCAGGAATATTCTTAGCCGAATCATCTTTTTCTTTACTATGCTCTTCCTTCTCATGTACTGGTTAAGGAGTCCTAGCTGGTACTTCTTTCTCCAGAGGAGGTCTTTCCTACTTACCCCTTATCGGTGAATCCTCATAGGCTACCAAAGGAGACTACATAACCTTATCTATCGCTATCTCAACATTGTAGAGATCACCTTCCTGAAATTCTTCCTCTCCAACATCCTTCAGATCTTCAACATCTTTTGGTTCATCTGGCATATTTATAGTCTCATGAAGAGGAGGGATGTCTTCATGCTCAGCAGTAGGAGTAGTCATAGGAGCACTTTATTTTGGTGCAACATCCTTGGGAGAAGGAGTCCTTGATCTCCTGGTGTACACTTGTGTCTTCTCTCCCAATCTCTCTACTTCCACCATAGGTGTGCCACTTTCCTTATCAGTCTTAGAATCCTCCTTCTGTGATAGTATCACAATTATTCTTCTCTTTGGTGAGGGAACACTCACCTCTTCTTTTTCTTGTTCACCTCCCCCAACCTTATTTTTCCTAGAGACATGTTTCCTTTCCTTAGATATTGGCTTCCTCTATTTTTTGGCTTCTCCTAACTCCTTTGCATGAACATCCCTAATCTTGATTTTCAAAGGAGAGCCTACCTTGGTTTTTACTTTGGGATCCTACTCAGGTGACTCCTCAGATGCAAAGTGGGACTCCAAGGCTCCCATGAGATTATAGGTGCATTGGACACCCTCACTTTCCAATTCCAACATCTTATGCTTGAGCCAAAGCTTAGTATAGTTGATGACTGGACTCATGACCTATTCTAGCTCTAACTTCTCTTCCTCGAGCCAATTAAACTCTTTAATCGACTTATTCTCATAGCCTCAAAGTTATGGCCTTGGATTAGATTCCCATCCTCCTCAACCTGGTAAGGAACAACCCTTATGTTGTACAACTGCACCAAGCTGACTGGTAACCTGGAAAATTTCTTCTTCCTGACTTCAAATTCATCACCTAGGTTGGCCCAGTAGTCCTCTATGTTATCCTTGTGGTTGTACTCTCAGCTTTCCTTCTTCTGGGCCTCATCGGTTATATTAAACCTTAGTCTCTTGGAGTGGAAGGAAAGACAAATAGTGCTCATCTCTTCTTCAGAGGCATAGGTTGAGTTGATGGAAGGGAAAACTTCACTGGTGCCTATCCTTAAGGGAAAGTCACCACCAAACCCAGTCTTGTGATTCTCTTTCTTCACAATCATATTAAAGTCACAGATCTACCTTGTGACTTCTAGGAGCACAACATGATCAGTAGGGTACCTAGGGAGCTATTATGCAGCCCTCTGACAACCATCAATCCTTATGTATGAAAAGGTGGGAAACTGGTTAAATAAAGCTCCAAACCTTTTGATCAATTCCTTGGCCTTATCTGAGATCCAGACATACTCTACACCTTGGAGAAACTTGGTGATATAAATGGTGAATGCATCATTCACCCTCCTATATCTTGAGTTACCCAAGTGTAATTGTGGGTAAACTTCATAAATTACATCTTGTGCAAACACACCCTTTGTGCTCAATCCCTTGTATGGGTGAAACCTAGCCAAAGCATAGAATAGGTAAGATGTCATTGTACAAATCTTGGTCTTCAGAACATTGGACATTTGTTCATGAATCATGACACTTATTAGGCTTGCCTAGTGGTAATTTGTAACCTGTTTCATCCTAACAATAACATGAAACATCCAATTCTTGAACATTCCCGCATTTTTCAATCCTACCACCCTACTGAGAAGGGTGATGACATCATAATAATCCTTCCTAAACTTGAGCCTGACCAACTACTTGGGAAACTTGGAAAAATGGGACTTAGGCTTCTCCAACCAGGAATTGATGACCTATTGGGACTTGATAGTATCCTCCTCATAGAACTTCTTTGCTACATCCATGTCAAAAGCCACCACATGGGACCTACCAAGCATGTCAAAGGTCTAGGCTATCGACACTGAATTCAAATTTGCTACAATCCTGCCTTGTGGACCAATTATCCTCTGTGTAGCTCTATCATAGTACCTTACACATTCAAGTACTAGTTCATAGAACTGCACTGTAGGGGGAAATCTAGCCACATGGGCCAATCCTCACTCCACTATTCTTTTAGCCAAGAAAGGACGGTCTTGTGCTACCACCCTTGTCTTGAACTACTCATACTCCCATAGTCCAACATTAGTATCAATCACCCCTAACTAGATAGAGGAGAGCTTGCTCTCTGAAATTATACTCTTGATATCCAACTTAATTCTTTCTACCTCGAAGATGGAGGACCTCTCTGCACCAGGGTCCAATACCTTACCCTTGGTCCCACCTACCATTGCTTTGCTTGATTCAACCTACATTTGACAAGAAACCAAAGTAAAGATCACATGGAACACAAGTAAATACATTTCAAAGATAAGTTCATCTTTGATATAAATCTCATGATAATTCAAATGCTCAAAACTTCATAAAAGTTGATCAATTCAAAGTTTGGGTTTTCAAACCTTCCGCATAATCCAGGCTAGAGAGGAATTTTAGGAAATTCCCAGCCAGGCAGATTCTAGCGAAGGAAGCACACAAGCATTCAATAGCCACTCAATCAACTTTTATTAACTATGAAACATCATGAAGCACCTTAAAACAAATCCAAGTCGATGATCAAATGCTTAATCTTTAAGTAAACTTCATGTAATTTCTCAATTATCCCTTGTTAAGAAAATCTCAAAAAAATCCCCCAGGGACTAAAATCTGCAAGAAAAACAATAATTCACAAAGTTTAGGAAAATGAAGAGACTAAGAATTCGAGAAAATCCCAAAGGCACGGATTCTAGCGGAGCTAATGCCACTTTTACCACTTAATTCAATTTTTGGGAAACTGGCAATGGGATAGACAAATCAGGAAAATCCGGTTTCAATTAAATTTCGCAAAGGGCCAGAATCTCCAGATCAATGCACACATTGGGAGATATACGTAAAATTGAAATGTCATTAAATTCTGGTAGCTAAGGAATTTCGTGATGAAGTTGAAAACCCGAATGTTCAGGTTTTCCCATGAAATCCCTGCAAATCGATCAAACGATCGTGTATTTGAGGATGTGGAGCTTAGAATGGTGTGATTTAAACTCCCTACAAATAAATTTTGAATTTGGAACTTACCCAAGGGAAATGAGAGGGAGTGGCAATGATTCCTTGGGCACAAAATACCCTAAATTTCTGCCATGAACGGGCAAGGAAAACATGAACTCGACTATCTTGATGGCAAGGTTGACAACTAGTTTGCCCTGACTCATACAAGCAACCTATCTCATGAAGGACCTGAAGGGCAATCCCAGGAACTCACTTGGGGTAAACATCCTTATGAAATGGGCAAACCCAAAACACGAGAAACTCAATCATTTAATCATGTAGGAATGTGAACCCTATTATGACACAAGACCAGGAAACACAGTGTCAAAATGACCAAACCCTACAACACCAACACTTCAACTCACAGTTCAAACATGCACACGATGAAGAAATTCAATTCATTCATCAAAGAAGGAAGGGCTTCATGCACATACCATGAAGATAGAAGAATTGAAAGATCAGAAATTGGAAAAACAACCAAGCAAAGTGCAAACGGCCTTCAAGAAATTTGACTCCAACTCCCAAACACCCAACTTAGCAGCAACACTCAAGCTCAAGCACTCTAGAAGAAAGATGAAGCAAATGATAAAATTCAAATTCCATAAAACTCCTCAAAAGTCAACTTAATACCCACCTTCAAAAATCATATAATCAATGCAGTCAAGATGGGTCAACCCAGAATCCGGGAATCTGATAAGGTGACGAAATTTTGGGGAAATCTGGTCCCAATGGAATTCCACGAAGGATCAAAATCTTTGGATTTTCAATGAAGATAAACTACCATCAGACTTCAAAAGGAACCCAAGAAAATCTAGTAGGGGTGGATTTTCCCAAATGTAGTGAAAAACGCGAAGTGAGTCCCAAACTTAGGATTTTCAATATGTATCATGGATGGACCATTCCAACAAGTAGGATAAACATTAAAGCACGTGCCCAAACAAGAAAAACCACCAAAATGCAAAGGGCCCAAATACCAAGAGTGAAATTGAAAAAGAATGCGAAAGAGGGTCCCTACTTTTAGTGGGGCATGTGTGCAAAAAGTGCACAACAAATGGTGACTCTGTTGGGGAAATGCTCAAGAGAATTTTAAGAACAAACTGGAATAAAGAACCCAAAATCTTTGGTTTTTCTCCTTAAATCAGGACACCTATGAAAAAAAAATTAGAAACCACAAGCTAGAAGACCTCTTCCTATACCAGGGAACAAGTGTGTGTATTTTCATTCATTTCGTGTTCCTTAGGTGCAACAAGAACCAGAGCAAAGATAGCCAAGCTACATAAAATTTCTAACTTCAAAATCAACCTGGATAGAGCCTCAGTGAGATAATCATTGTGACCCTCCCAAGCATAGGTCTACTGCCAGCCAAGTGTCTATAGCCTCGGTAGAGATACTAGGATAACCCTAATAAGGTGAAGATTGTTTTGATTTCCAATACTTTCCTTGTTTTTCTTTTTTCTCTTTTAAGCATTTTTCAATTCTTCCTTTCACCTCGTAAGTAAAGAAACTTTACACTCAGGGATGAGGAACCTAGTGGCACTGAAGAAGAATATAAGATTTTTCACCAAGCCAAATTACATAGGAACCATATGCAATTCAAGAATCTTTTAGCATTCATGTGAAAATGTGAGACCCAAATATATTCCAAAGTACAACCAGAACAAGTGACTCTAATTCCAAGTGCAAGGGACATTTGGATAAAGGAACTCCACCACTTGACTCTCAAAAACTAACTAGAGTTTGTACAAGAAACTTCTAGAACAACCCTAGGTGAGCAACTCATTATACAGATGCAATAGCCCCAAGAAAGTAGGAAACCAAAAGCCAAAACAAAGCGGAAAGCAAATAACCAACCGAAGCAAAGCTACACTAACAAAAACAAAAAAAAATAAGAGAAAATAAACCTACGCTAACTATTTACAAGGGATGATCTGCTGACAAATCAAGATTGGAAGTAATGCTTCAAATATTGCCCATTGACAGATAGTGGGATATCCTCACTAGTGAGGCTTTTCAGGTAAAAAACATTATCTCCTAGAGTTTCTGAAATTGGGTAAGGGCCTATTAGAGTAAAGGTTTTAACTTAATTCTATTAATTAAGTTACCTTTATTCCTCTCTTAAGATTTCACTTAGTTTGCATAATGTGACATTTAATAATTATATTAATTATTAAATGTCTTCTTGTTAGGCTTACTTTTAGGTTTTGCATGATCTCCTTTCTTAAGGATTGATCCATTGTATATTTCATTTTTATTCAGTTGTTTTGATATACAATATCAATATTTTAGAGCTCCAAACACTCATTTTATTTTTCATCCATTCTCTTCCCTGTGACAGGTATCCATTTGCATGCAGGTGTTCTTGGACTTTGAAGCTGGTTTTGACATCTTCTACATGGTATCAAAGCATGGACCTATTGCAGCCTATTCTTGTTTGAAGAATATGGAGCTACGAGGGTTGGATCAGGCTTTCACAGTTTTACAAGATGATTTTTTGTGGATCTAGGGGTCGCCTAATTTTTTGGGAATTTTTGGACAAAAAATACCTTGCCGTTGAGTCTGGAGCATCCAAAAACCCCTATTTTTATATAAAACTTCTCTATTTTGGCCTCTATCGACCAAAAAGGCACAAAAAATTGACCCCAAGGCTGTACGACCTAAGGGCACAGATTATGAGGCATAAAATTTCATAAAAATTAAAAAAAAAACCATTTTTTTTGGTTTAATTTCTACACTCAGAGTGTTAATTGAGGCTGCCACTTAGTAGCCACCCAGCAGCCACCGGGTGGCCACCATCATCAGTGGCTTCAGCTAGCTATGGTCAGGCGGCTAGCAAACTGCCATCAGCCCACCGCTTCACCGGTGCGCTACCTCTCTGCCACCCTTGTGTCACCTGTAGCCTATATGCTACCCTTTCTCCACCAGAGCTCCACTTGCCTTCAGCCCCTGGTCGCTCACTAGACCAGGGACTTATTTTTTTTAGCCCCTGAGGGCTCTGGAGGACCTATTGGACAATTTGGAGCTATTTTCACAGAATCGGGTGTATATTTTGCATACGATATCCATTTTGTGAAAACAAGATATCACCAGAAAGTAGGTTCCCATGTCGTTCTAGGGCTGCTAGTGATTTTTTTTGATTTGGTCGTTTGGCAATTTTTTTTCTAGTCAAAGTCAGAACTTATTTTTTGCACTCCGAAAGGCATAACTTTTGCATCCGCACTCCGTTTTGTACAATTAAATAGGCATTGGAAGGTAGCTGCAGCGATATTTCCAAATTTTTAGTCTATTTGATGAGAAATTATAGCAAGTAAATTTTATTCAGCCTTGTGTGTTTTTTCTACTTTGCTCAATTACTTGGACATTCTGGCACCTACACGGGTTTTGTTTGTGTTGGATGGGTTAGATTAATATAATTTATTATATCTGAGATCATTAGTCTCTGATTTTTTCATTTGAGTGAGTATAATGGGTTTTTCTACACACCCTTCAGTTGTATTTCTTGGTAAGAATAATTTGAGTCATGGGAAAAGGGAATACTTACACATTGTAAGTGGCTCAATATTTTCCCTTATTTATATGATCTCATACCTGCACCAGACACATCAAGGGGTTTATTAGCATGGGTTATTATTCGAGATCGTATTGTAGGTTTTATTGGTTGTAGTGTTGATTTTGACACTTTGTGTGCTTTATCTGACATTCGTTGTCCTCACACACTTTGGCAACATCTTTGGGAGATTTTTGGAGACCCTAATATCTCTCCATTCCCAAAGAATCCCATTGAAAATTGTCTCATCCCTCTTGCAGATGTAGATTTCATACCCTATGATAACTGTACTCTAGAGGAGCTTTAGTAAATTACAGGTCTTGCATGTGTTGATGGTTTAGAGACTTGTATTCATGTTCCCACTCTTCAAATTGAGACTTCATCAACATCTCCTACTG
The DNA here is from genome assembly GCA_007115665.2 of Sequoiadendron giganteum. Taxonomy (NCBI): domain Eukaryota; kingdom Viridiplantae; phylum Streptophyta; class Pinopsida; order Cupressales; family Cupressaceae; genus Sequoiadendron; species Sequoiadendron giganteum. The sequence goes on along the minus strand of CM021107.1, from coordinate 551,359,088 downwards.
TTCCCGATTTAGTGCAACAGGGCATCATACATCTTCCAGACATAGCTAATTTGGACTCTTATGTTGTAAACATATCTTTCTTGTTTGTGGAGTCCTATATTGCAGATTTGGAGGATTATTTTTGAGGAAATTCATCTCCTCTACCTTGATAGTCAGGTTATCATTGTATGCCCACCATTATCAGTGCATTCAAAGGATACATTTCAGGATTCTCCACATCAATTTGGATTTGACATCATTTGTCTCAGTTCAAACAAAGAGATTCTTCAACATCCTATAATGGGACACATCTTGAGATAGATTGGTTCATCACTCTTCATAGGGTTTCTTCGACATCATCCTTTGGATCCATTTCTTCCCAAGGGGAGGAATATCATTTTTTGATTCATGATCTCCTTTTGGATTCTACATCAGGCATCTACCATTGTGACAAGAGTTTCTTCATTGTGGGGGGGGGGATTCTTCTCTCTTTCTATCTCTCCTATAGAGACCATCGTACATGTACTTATATGATAAAATCTATCTATGGGGGGTATCATATAATTCACCTCCTATCCTTCTTTCCTTAGTACATCATATTCCTTTCTTTGCATTCTATTTTGGGGAGGATTTTTGTTCCCATTGGATTTTCTCCTTTACCCCGTCTCATTTAGTTTGCATTGCTTTTGTAAATGGGTACCTGATCAGGCCTAGTTGTCGAGACCCATGTTTACTTTCATGCATTGTAGTTAAATTTTCTTTCTTGCACATGTTTGTAGTTGCACTCTTTCTCATCTTAAGGGGGGTGTTAGAGTAAAGGTTTTAACTTAATTGTGTTAATTAAGTTACCTTTATTCCTCTCTTAAGATTTCACTTAGTTTGCATAATGTGACATTTAATAATTATATTAATTATTAAATGTCTTCCTATTAAACCATCTTTTAACTACACCCTAATGTTTGGAAAAAAATTCAAGGGCTTCATCTCTCTTTTCTTCAAGGTGTAATAACTCCGCCAATCTATTCTCTCACCTATCCCCTTCATCGTAATATTCATTAATGAACTGCAAGGTAGAGATATTCAATTGGAGGAAATACAGGTTTGAAACCATAGACCAGGTGATAAGGAGAGGTTCCTATGAATGCCTTTTGTCTAGTGCAATCTGCCTAAAAAGAAAATCTAAGCTAGGTGTGCCAATCCTTAGGATTCTGTTCCAGTAGCTTATGATAACTATCAAAAGGTTCTTATTGGAAGAATCAGCTAAACCATTACCTTGAGGGTAGTAATTGGATGCAAATTTTATGACGATTCCATGATCAAAAGCCCAATTAGAAAGTTTCAGTGATGCAAATGCAGAACCATTATCACAAACTAAAGACAATGGACAACCAAGATGATTAATAATACCTGACTCAAGGAAATTGATTACCACATGAGAAGTACATTGCTTGAAGGAAAGAGCTTCAGTCCATATTGTAAAATAATTAGTGACAGCTTGCCTATGGCCTACAGAGGATGGGCTATTGATTGAACCTATGAAGTCCATTCCCCACTGTGCAAAAGGTTTTACCTTAATGATTGGCTGAAGTGGGAGGGCTGCACATTTTTCCTTACTTGCTGTAGTCTAAGATACATGAAAAGTACTCACATGGTTGTGTGCATCCTTAAATAGGGTAGGCCAATAATAGCCCTCCCTCAAGATCTAATTGGTAGTGGATGATGTTGAACCTTGGCCTTTGCCATATCTTTCATGAAATTCAATAATCACTTTGGTATCTTCTTCCTTCCCCAAGCATCTTAAATATACGCCCTCACGATTTTTCTTATATAGGACACCTCCTTTCACCATAAAACTACCACTCTTTAGGTGTAAGGCCCATATTTGAATTGTATTAAGGTGATCAAGACACCACTGGTTCAAGAAATAATAGATAATTTCATCATACTAGTCACCTGAAGATACCTCTTGGAGATGATAACGCTGATCTGTGAGATCATGACCCATCTCAGTCATTGTATTCATCAATCCCTTCCCTCTCACTAATTTCGTAGGTTGAATATAAATATCATATTCCTGTAACATAGTTACCCATTTAGCCCTTCACTCACCTAGCTCATTCTGCATTAGGAACAACTTCACTGCAGGATCAAACACTATGGCAAAAACCTTATTCCTCATAATGTAATTTCTGAAATTTTTCACTACTCTGACCAAAGAATAGGCCTCCTTTTCTACATTGTGATACCTCAACTCTGCATCTTTTAAAGGAGTACTCATAAAGGCTATAGGATGCTCATCACCTTGATCAAAATTTTGAGTTAACATTCCAACACAAGAGTGATCAGAAGCAAATGAATATATGTAAAAAGGCTTAGCATAATCCAAACTCACCAACAATGGAGCCTCAACGATATCTTTTTCAATCTCTATAAACACCTCCTTGGATTTTGTGCTCCATTTCACTTTGGCCTCCTGTTTCAGCATAACATTCAAGGGCTTCACTATCTCCGCAAATCAAATAATGAACTTTCTAATCAAGTTGATCTTCCCAAAGAATGAATGCATTTCCTTCTTTCTTGTAGGAGGTTGAATCTTCAAGATAGCCTCTATTCCTTCAAGATCAATGGTGATACCTTGTTCAGAAATAATATTTCTTAGCAGTTTTCCTTCTGTAACCCCAAAAATGCACTTCTTGGGGTTAAGTGAGATGCCAAACTCTCTGTAGCTTTGGAATATTTGGATAAATCTACTACATGATTACCTCACTTCTTAGAGAAGAATTTCAAGTCATCCATATAAATAATGATGGACCTACCAATGATGTATTTAAAAGCAATATCCATAGTCCTTTGAAATGTAGCTCCAACATTGATCAACCTGAAAGGCATTCTTCTGTAGGAAAAAGTTCCCCATTTCGTAGTGAAGGAATTTTTGTGCCTATCTTCATATTGCACCATGACTTGGTTGTATCCAAAATGTTAGGTTTTCAATGGTAGATTTAACATCAAGCTGTTCTAAATGCAAATCTTCAACAGCCACAATACTTAACACAGTATGAATAGAGGTCATTTTAACAACTGGAGAAAATATTTCATCAAAATCAATACCCTGTTTCTGTGCAAATCCCTTTACAACTAATCTGGATTTAAATCTTTTCTTACCTCCATCCTCCTCTTTCATCCTCCTCTTTCATCCTATAAACCCATTTGTTTGCTAAAGC